>CM019152.1:19830266-19845288 GCA_009733165.1 Naja naja | reverse complement strand
GTTAAATTTGCATGAAGAGTCAGGCAGTGGAGTGCTTCAGTGAAGAGTTTATTAGTGACTACAGCTCATAACAGACCCGATTTGGCTGGGCTGCGGCTGCTACTTATAGCCAGCAGCTGCGGTTGCCAGCCAATCAGAGTGCAGGGTTTTCCGCACTTTTAAACCAATCATTTTGACATTTTACAAGAACAGTTCAAACTAAACCAATGACATTCAAACCTGCATACATAACACCCTCCCCTAGGTTCAGTCCATACTCAAACCCCAACCTATCTAATGTATTCTTTTAAATAGGTGGGGCTCTTACGTTATGCGTTGAGACCTTAGTGGTTCAGAAGTTTTAGTGTTCTCACCCAGTGAGAGAGAAAATGTGTCTGTTGACATTTCCCTAGTTGGACTTCCAGTGAAGACCCTGTTTGATTGTTAGAATCTGGTCTCTCCTCCCAACCCATCTCCAGCCCAATGTCAGCACCCAAGTCAGGTAGTGATGTGCAATCTTCCACTTGTAAGGATGGATTTTGGCATTGTGACAGGTTTTGGGATGGTTCCTGTCATAATGGCTCGTTACACATGGGGTTGATTCTTGTTTGCTGATTATCCTCATGCTCCTCCCTTCCCCTAGAAAAGCATTAGGTGGGAACTAGAGAGGAACAATTGGATGTTCCTGAGGTAACCTGGATCTAAGCTGATCAATGTGCCTGCTCCAGAGGACTCCATCCTCTGTTTGTACCCTGTAAGAACGAGGGCCTGTGATTTGAGTTATTTCAGCAGGAATCCATGAAGGTTCACCCATAAGGTTCTTAGCATAAACAGAATCACCCACACTGAATGTGCGAACTTTGCTAGTGGAATCTAGTGGTGCGTTGGAGTGCGTAAGTGGGATGAAGGCGGTCAAGGGAAGACCTAAGTTTCCTACCCATCAACAACTCTGCTGGGGATAAGTTAGATGGGTTAGGAGTGATGTGCTGAACACTAAGAAGTTTTCAACTTTCTCAGTGATGTCCCCAGGACCCAATTGCTGAAGTTTTCCTTGGTAAAGCGTACCATCGTTCAGCCCGGCCGTTAGCGAAGGGTGCCCAGGGGTCAGGGCATGTCTGATACCCTGTTGTGCTAAATAGGATTCAAAAAGGTTGGATGTAAATTGAGGGCCATTGTCAGAGACAAGAACATCAGGTAACCCGTGGGTTACAAAAGCTTTTTGAGCTGCTTGATGACAGCATCAGTTGTGGTGGATGCCATAGGGATTACCTCTAGCCATTTGGAATATGCATCTACTATAATAAGGAAGGTGTGCCCTCTGGTAGGGCCAGCAAAATCAATGTGAATCCTAGACCATGGGCCCCTAGGACATTCCCATTCCTGTTTGGGGGTGAGAGAGGTGGGGCAGGCCTGACTACCTGACAGTTGGGACAAGATGCTACCCAGTTTTCAACCATTTTGTCAATACCTGGCCACCATACATAACTCCTGGCCAATCCCTTCATCCTTACAATACCAGGATGACCCTCATGTAACATTTCCAAAACCTCTCTTTGCAGTTTTGCAGGAATAACCACCCTGTTACCCCACAAAATACATACCCCACAAAATGCATCCTCTTAATACAGATAATTCAGTTTGCCTGGACTTAAACTTTGGGCAAGGTGAGGTAGATCTTGAAAAGGCCAACCTTTCTTAATCCAGCCTATAATAGGAGCCAATAAAGTGTCTTTGGCAGTCTCTCTGGCAATTTCAGCAGCGTGTACTGGAAGCTTAGCAACAGTTTCTAGGAAAAAAGTATGTGCCTCAGGTTCAAAGTCCTCCTTGTGACAAGGAAGTGGGCAACGACTCAAGGCATCACCATGTCCAATGTCCTTGCCAGGCTTGTGGATAAGTTTGTATGAATAAGCAGCAAGAAATTCAGTCCACCTCAGCATTCTTGGTGAC
Organism: Naja naja; assembly: GCA_009733165.1. NCBI lineage: Eukaryota > Metazoa > Chordata > Lepidosauria > Squamata > Elapidae > Naja > Naja naja. The sequence goes on along the minus strand of CM019152.1, from coordinate 19,843,362 downwards.
AGGATAGTGGGTGTAGGTTTGTCTCCTGCCACAATGCGTAACAAAGGTTTGTGATCTGTGACAATGGTAAATGTTCTCCCGTAAAGATATTCATGGAATTTTTTGACAGCTGCAACAATTGCCAATGCTTCCTTGTCCAATTGGCTGTAATTCCTCTCTGCTTTGGCCAAGGTGTGAGAGTAAAATGCAGTAGGAGCTTCCCTCCCGCTGGGAAGCCTGTGACTCAACCCCCGCTCCAAAAGGGGATGCATCACAAGTCAGTACAACAGGCAAATTCTCAGAGAACTGTATGAGTACAGCATCAGACGTGATTAGTCTTTTAATACTGTTAAATGCTGATTGTTCCTTCCTGCCCCAGACCCAAACAGACTTTTTGTCAAGTAATCTGTGTAATGGTTCAGCAATGGTTGCCTTCTGAGGTAGGAACATGTGATAAAAGTTAATGAGTCCAAGGAAGGCTTGCAAATCTGTTTTGCATTTAGGTCTAGGGGCTTCTTTGATTGCTTGGACCTTGTCATCTGTAGGGTGGATGCCATGCTTGTCAATCATATAGCCCAGGAACTCAACCTTGTCAGTTTAAGAGTGCATTTTTCTTCCTTGACTTTTAACCCCACTTTCTTGAATCTGGTAAGGACTTCTCTGAGTCTCTCTTGTAACTGAGTGTCATTTTCAGCAGAGATTAACACATCATTAACACATCATCAAAGTAAGGCACTACCCTGGCAGTCCTTGAAGCATTCTTTCCATAAGGCTTTGAAAAATGCCTGGTGCCACACTTACTCCAAACTGTAACCTTTTACATTTGAAGACACCTCTATGAGTCACAATGGTTTGGGCTCTCAGTGGCATCATCAACTGTTAGTTGTTGATATGCCTGGGCCAGATCCAATTTGGCAAAGACTGTACCCCTGCCAAGTGAATGTAATAAATGATGCACAACTGGAACTGGGTATGCGCTCTGCTGCAGTGCATGGTTCAGTGTCCCCTTATAGTCCCCACAGATTCTTACTGACCCATCAGTCTTGACTGGTGTGACTATGGGTGTCTCCCACCTGGAGTGGTCAGTGGGCTCTAAAACTCCTTGAGCTATTAGTTTATCTAATTGTGCATCAATTTTTTCCTTTAAGGCAAATGGGACCCTTCTGGGCTTTAAAAAGGCACCTTGGGATCTAGGTTGAAAGTGATAGGGGTCCCCATATACTTGCCCAATCCTTCGCTGAAGACCTCTGGAAACTCAGACTTCAAGGCTTCCTCCCATTCAGTGTTGCTCACGTGATTGATGCCAGTCACCTAGATGCCTAGTGGATTGAACCACTGCCCCAGCAAGCTTTGGTCCTTGTCCACGATGGTCAGGGGCAAATGTTTGGTGTGGCCTTTGAACTTCACAATGAATTCTCTTGTTCCAACTACTGGAATCTTGTTCCCTTGGTAGTCCTTAAGAGTCAGTGCTTGCTTCTGGAAATGCTTCTTCTGAATGTTGGGAAGTAGCCTGTGAATAGTGTCCCATGACACCATAGATAAATAGGAGCCTGAGTCCACTTCCATTTGGCAAGGCCTTCCTTCAATAAGTACCTTCACATGTACTTTTCTGCTTCTTAAGGGTGAAGAATGACCAATAGTGACTGTTTAATGAGTTTCATTCTTCCCATTTGCTTCTGTGTTGCCCCATTTTCTCACTGAAGTTGTTATGCTTGAATTCTTTATCAGGAAACATCTTTCTGCTTGGTGGAGTTCTGGATGATTTGCAGACTCTTGCTAGGTGACCTCTTTTTTTCACAACGGAGGCAGATGGTATCAAAAACTTGCATTCAGTGTGGGGTGCCCCCCACAACCTCTGCAATAAAAGTCTTGCCTTTTTCTTCCAAGTTCTTTCCTTTTCTTCTCCATTCTGAGTCTATAAATTTCTTCCTCCACCTCACTACAGTCTGAATCAGAATCTATTTGCTCGCAATGGGTTGTTGTGGATTTTCCCACATCAGGATGGCTTGCGGCCTTGTTAATTTTATTCATGGCTGCTGGTGAGGACTTGGTAGCTTCCGCTGAAGAAGCCTCTTCTATGGGCTCCTTAAGCGTGATCTTAGGTTTCATTAATAATTTGCTCTGCAAAACCTTGTCTTTTAGGCCTAGAACAAATCGATCATGCATGGCCTCTTCAAAGTTGATAAACTCACATGCACCCCCAATGTCCCTTAAACTTGCCATGAAATCATTAATGTTTTTGCTTTCCCTTGATCCCGCGGTAGAATTCGTGTCTCTTAATGAGGCGATACGTGGCGTGTTATGGGCTCTTAATAACTTTTCTAAGTCGGTCCAGTCCATTACCTTCACGTCTTCAGCTCCCGCCAATGCCTTCGCCATCTTGAAACGGCGGACCGGTGGGTGAGAAAGACCACCCTCTTCCGCTTTGTCGGTAATGTCGGCGAGATCGTTTCCTCCAAATACATTTGGAAACGATCTGCACACGAGTCCCAGTCTTCTGACGTCGGATCGAACGGGGCTGGGGGTGTTCAGTGCAGCCATCTCTCTAAGCTTGTTCTCTCGTTGTCTTCTCTTCAGGAAGGATCCCACCTTCGTCGCCAGTGTTAAATTTGCATGAAGAGTCAGACGCGGAGTGCTTCAGTGAAGAGTTTATTAGTGACTACAGCTCATAACAGACCCAATTTGGCTGGGCTGCGACTGCTACTTATAGCCAGCAGCTGCAGTTGCCAGCCAATCAGAGTGCAGGGTTTTCCCCCACTTTTTAAACCAATCATATTAGACATTTTACAAGAACAATTCAAACTAAACCAATGACATTCAAACCTACATACATAACACCTCCCACTCTGTTGAGGGACGGCTGTTCAATTTTGACATAGTTTGCTTCTTTGACTCCTCTTTCAAACCAGCAGTCTTCTCTGTCCAAAATGTGGACTTTGCTGTGTTCAAACAAGTGGCCATTGTCTTTTAAATGCAGATGGACTGTTGAATCTTATCCTGATGGGTTTGTTTTCCTATGTTGTATCATGAATTTATGCAGTGGTTGTTTTGATTGCCCAATGTACAGATCTCACATGTCTCACTGCATTGTACTGCATATACGAGTGATGGCTAACCTTTTTGTCGTCATGTGCCAAAAGTGTGCATGCACCCATAATGCAATGCATGTGCATCCCCTGCACTCCCTGCGCATGTGTGCATGACTCCCGTATTCCCCCTGCCCCAGGCACATGTGCATGCATCTCCTGCATGCGCTCCACCCCCCCATGCATGTGCAGCAGATATCCAAAAATCAGCTGGCTGGTGGGAGGTGCATACACATGTGCAGTGGAATTGAGCTGGGGTGATGGCTCGTGTGCCGGCAGAGATGGCTCTGCGTGCCCCTGGTCATAGGTTCCTATCAGGAACATATACCATGTTGCTCAATTCAGGCCACTCTTTTGAAGACAGCAAAGTCCACATTTTGGACAGCTGGTTTGAAAGAGGGATCACAGACGCCATCTATGTCAAAATTAAACAGCCCTCTCTCAACAGAAAGGGAGGAATATGACATCATCTATCTCTACTCTACAATACAGTCCTTTCTGCAGTTCTAAGAAGGCTCCATACCGATTTGCACTACTCAGGTGACCCTGAGGACACAAATAAACCTCCAAGTGGCCTCAATGACTATCTAAAAGAATGCAAATGACCAGCTGTCTCCAAGGAATATAAATCCTTCCATTCCCCACCATCCAGTCAGAGCTGAAGAAGCTTCTTGGATGAGAAGCAAAACATCTTCAAAGAAAAACAAGAAAGTCCAGTTGCCTCTTCAAAAAGCTCCTTTGAGACAACCATGATCTGGATGACTGAGAATCTCCATAGACATACTGCCATATAAGTAGTCAGCTCTTCATTGGAGATTTTCAGATAGAATCTGATTTAATGAATGGCTGAGATTGGATAGAAACAATATTTTTAAAAGAGATTATTGGAACCCTTGGGCTACGTGTTTCATTTCCTTAGCTAAAAAGAAAAGACATTCCCTGTCAGGATCTGTGGAGATTTTACCATTAATACATGATTTCATGCTGAATAATATTCTTGCCTAGAATTCAGGGCATTTTTGCTAAGCTTATTATTGTAGGTTATGTTTTCCTTCCGTTGTATCTATAGATTATGATGTCTTCTTTGTTATATGGCGTATGGAAAATCAGTCTTGCCCTCAGCAGATTTACATCTAAAAAAGCAGAGAATATAGCCATGGCCCTTATATATTGGGCCATAGGAAAATGTTTGAGTAACTGTGTTTAAATGTAAGAAATGTTTGTGCTGTGCTAATGAAATATGCTATTTTTTTAATTTATAGAATAATTTTCTACAATATAACTCTAAAACAACTCTGAGCTATTGGCCAGGGAAATTAGTACTAAGAATTCTTTAGTATAATAGATTATAGACCACTTAGTGTCAATTCTAATGTTATTATATTGGATAAAAGGTTCATGGGCTTCAGCTTTAATAAATAAAGGAAATTGCATGATCTTTCTTCTTTTTTATAAGAAATCTGCCAATTTTTTCTTTACTGAATCTTGTTGCCCATAGGAAATCTTTTATTTATAAGTGATTCAATCTGATGACAGATGTTATCGAATTATTTGAGAAAACATCCACTATATACCAACTAAAGTTATTATTATATGACTGGTGAATAGTGTCTTTTACGCTTTAAAATCAACAGAGTGGGAATTTTCTCTAAAGATTATTTTGAAATCTTAGCCTTACTACTAGAAGCCAGTGCTACTTTTCTTGTTCAATTGTGGATGTATTTCACTCATTTTTAAGTTAACTTTTTCCAAACTCTAATGTGAAAAGGTCACGCCATGACTTTGTAATTTTATGTTTTATTAATACATTCCAATTTTTGCAAATGAAGGACCTTATTGTGTCACTTCTGGTTCAATAAAAGTGGGAGGCTCAGAACAGCTTGCCCTTTTTTCCTTCAAATGCATTATTACTCTCACCAGACTGATGCTGTAATTAAGTTAGAAATTTATATATTTTTTACTTTAATCTATTTAAAGAAACACTTTGAAAATTCCACAAGTGATTTTTCTGAAATGAATGTGTTTGAATGCAGAATACATATCACTGACTACACTACCAGAAAGCAAGGAGAAAAAAATGTATTGTAGCATTTTTAAAGTGTGTAGCGCTGGACAGGATTGTTTAGATATGGCAACTAAATAATAACACAGATGATGAAAGACTAAAAGACATACCAAGAAGTGTGTTGCAATTTCCTAAGTCACTCAAATCCAGCTAATGTTGCAAAAGATAGCTATGAGATAATTATAAAAAATATAACTACTATAGCAAGGTCCACATGTGATATGCTTAGACGAACTGCTTCTACTACTGAAACAAAAAGATAACAAATTGTACCTTTTTTGGCAGTTCGTATTTCCTTAATTCATGTTTTTTCCTAACCAAACAGCACAAAGTATTGCACCTTCCTCATATGAAAAACTGTTCTAGAGATTAGCAAATTGTATCTTTAAATCTAATAATCTGATTCTTAGATATGGGAAAGAATATACTTGGACATGATAGACAAAAAGTATGCATAATAAATGAAATGCCATTTTAAGTATGACAATATTATAGACTTGTTTAGAGCGGTGTGGTGGCTCTTGCCTTACAATCAGGAGGCTGTGAGATCCTAGGTAGAGGCAAGTATTTCCTTCTCTGGGCATGTTGAGAATCAATCTGCTGATTATAACTCTGCATTAGTGACAAGAAGGGCATCCGGCCAGTAAACACTCAGCTCTGTACAGTTGTCCAGACTCCACCCTGCAAGGGATTATGGGGTTATTAAAAGGAGATGATGATGATAATGAATGTTATAGATTTGTTTAAATCCCCACCCCCATTATGTGACACTACCAAGGTGCAATACGCATACCACAGGCATTGTGGGGGAGTTAAGTTATTATATTAGGGACAAAATAATGGTCTGAATTCTTCTATTAGCTGAATTTTCCTGCCTGCTGTTGTCTTATAAAGGTAACAGAGTAAACTCTGAATATAAAACAACAATGTTTTGTGGTGTGGGTGGTAATCCAGACCAGGAAACTGAAATAATGAATGCTAATACTACTTTTCTTATAAGGTTACTATACCTTGCAAGTCTGAATGTGCTTCTCTTATCCCTGTCTTTACAAGATAACAAGGGAGGGTCAAGTTTGATGCCCTTTCTCAAATTATATTCCTGCTATGGTCTCAGATTTGTGTTCTGTAGATAGCAGCTATTTTTCCTGTTCCTCAAGGTTATTCTCACAACTTATTACTGTGCATGCAGAATGCTTTCATAAATCTTCATTAGATAGTTTGACTCTAGTGGCACAAATGAAATTTTCAAGTGCTTTCCCAGCATGTCATCAGAAGGACATTTGTATAGCACTATTTGCCTAACATCCATTTTCCCTTCTTTCAGTAGCCAAAACTAACTTTGAAGGGAATGGCAAGCTAGGCATCATATGCACATTAGAGGAGGAGAAATTTATTTTATTTATTTTTTATTTTTATTTTTATTCATATTTATATCCTGCCCTTCTCCGGAGACTCAGGGCGGCTTACAGTTTTTGGGATACAACCCAATGCGCTCAGCAGTAGCCTTCATTCCATTGTATATGCCTGCTTATTACTAAGCGGCATTTTTTACAAAGTCAGCTTATTGCCCCCAACAATCTTGGGTCCTCACTTTACCTACCCCAAGAGGATGGAAGGCTGAGTCAACCTTGAGCCTGGTGGGATTCGAGCCTGAAATAATTACAGGCAGCTGGAGCTAAGTGCTAGGCTATTAACAGCCTGCACCACCAAGGCCCTTTGAAGAAATTTGAAGAAATTATTTGAAGAAATAAGGATTGTAATCCATCAAAAGTACTTGTTTTCTATAAATGACTAGTTCTTATCTTTGAAACCAATGTTATATATTAATAAGCAGAGTGTAGACTTTTAAAATAAGAAGTATAAAAGGCCCAAAGAAGGTCAGGGAAATAGCCATGCTTCTCTAAGTCCTTGAGTAATTTATCCAAGGGTTTGGTAATATGTAATACCAAAGAAGTATATGGATGCAGAGGAAATTGAGAAGAGGTGCTTCCTCAGAACTAATAGGATATTATGAACCTATTTTAGCATGTATTCATATTTATTTTAAAATCTTACAAGATATTAACCCAAATGGTATACTTAAAGAAATGTAGAGACACAAAGAAATATTATTTAACATAGAGATCCTTAATCCCAGAGTGATATGGTTAATTTAGGAAATTAAGACTCGCTTGTGATTTCCTGGAAAATTGTTAATAATTGATTAAACTCTAGAAGAGAAAGGAACCCACCTCACTTTACATTGAGGGGGGCTGTGTAGAGAGAGTTTCCTCCTTCAAATTCCTGGGAGTCTGTCTCAGTGAAGATTTTACCTGGAAAATTAACACAACCCAGGTGACCAGAAAGGCCTAGCAGAGACTCCATTTCCTTAGAATGAATGAAGTGGAATAATGACTGATAACCTCCTTTAATGGTCCACAATAGAAAGCATCCTCTCATATTGCATTACGGTGTGGTATGCTAGCATGACAGCTGTGGATAAAAAGACATTACAGAGGGCAGTGAGCACAGCATAAAACATAGTGGGCTGTTCCCTGATACCACTAGATGACATTGCTAGGGCTCACTGCCTTAGAAGAGTGAGGAAATTCAGGGATGACTCACACCCCGGTCAGCACTTCTTCACTCTCCTACCTTGGGTAGGAGATATAGAAGCATATCCAGCCGCACCAGGAAGCTGAAGAACAGTTTTTATCCGTGGGCTGACAGACTTCTGAACAGAAAATAACTTCATGTCAATATAGTATGATAGACTTGTGGGGTGGGTGCGTTGTGCAACAAGGTCACATAGTGTAATAAGATTGAGACTGGGTTAGGGACTTCTGTCCTTACTGTGAGTTGTGTTGGGGGGGTGCATGAAGGGAGGCTCAGTCAATCTCATTGTACACATGTTGTACTCTGACAATAAAAGTAATAATAATAATAATTGTAATAATAAAAACTAAACAAATTTATTTTTAACCCCCAGCAGAAATTCCATGTCATAAAATGGAGTAGACAACCTTCTGATAGCTGGAATAGTTCTTTATATGAAGGAGAAGTGATTGTGAACTGCAGTGATGATACAAAGTAGGTAGAACTGAACCTTGCATACGAGGCCTGAGGTTTTCCATATTTTTATCCAGCTCTAAAAAAGTGGGATTTGGGGACATAAGGGCTGCAGTATTTAAGTACCTGTTCTCTACTGTAAAACCCTATAAATATGACATTATGACATTTTTGGAATTAATCATATCTAATAATTGTTTGTCAGAACTGTGATGATGACACCATCAAAGCCAACCTCTTTAACACATTCTTTGGCTCAGTATTTGTAAACAGCAATGGATCATGCCCAGTATTTCCTAGTCGAACCACAGACAACTACAATGATCTAATACATATCGATTTTACAGAAGACAATGTTGAAAAAGCACTAAGCAGTCTAAAACCATCTCTATCTATTGGACAGGACAGAATATGTGCCTACTTCTTAAAAAAGCTATCCACTGCCATAGCTGAACCTCTAACCCTAATCTTTGAAAAATCTTTCAGGACCAGCTCCTTGCCAAACCTATGGTCACAAGCCACGGTCATCCCCAAATTCAAAAAGGGAGACCCCAGCCTGCGTCACCTGTAAAGTCATGGAATCAATTATTAACCAATCCATTATCCTCCACTTAGAGACAAACAACCTACTGTCTAATAAACAATTTGGTTTCAGAAAAAAAACTATCCTGTAATCTGCAACTCTTACACTACAAAAACATATGGACTACACAACTCAATCAGGGCAAAGCAATAGACGCAATCTACATAGACTTCTGTAAAGCCTTTGATTCAGTGGTACACAACAAACTACTCCTAAAACTAAAATCTTATGGTATCTCTGGACAACTGCATAACTGGATAGAAGCATTCCTGTCAAACAGACAACAAATTGGTCAAAATTGGGAGTGTCCTATCAAATTCTGTACCTGTCAACAGTGGTGTCCCCAAGGCAGTGTTCTAGGACAAACTCTTCATACTCTACATAAATGACCTCTGTGATCATATTAAGATCAACTCATGCTTCTCTTCACTGATGATGTAAAGCTATTCAACACCACAGACAATACTGCTACCCTTCAAAAAGACCTCGACTATGTATAAGAATGGTCAAACAAATGGCAACTTCAAATCTCAACAAATAAATGCTCTGTCTTACATATTGGCAAAAAAATCAGAAAATAAAATACAAGCTGAATAGTCAAGACCTTGCTGATGATCCAAACTCCGTCAAGGACCCTGCAATACTCATCTCTAATGATCTAAGTGCTAGAGCCCACTGTAACTACATAGCCAAAAGGCATTAAGAATTGTTAACCTAATCCTACGTAGCTTTTTCTCTGGTAATATCACGCTACTAACTAGGGCATACAAAACTTTTGCTAGACGAATACTCAAATACAGCTCATCAGTCTGGAACCCACATCACGTATCTGATATTAACACAGTTGAGAAAGTCCAGAAATATTTCACAAGAGGAGTTCTACACTTCTCTACTCGTTGCAGAACACCTTATGCCACCAGACTTGATATTCTAGACCTAGAAAATCTAGAACTACGCTGCCTTGGCCGATCTAAGTATAGTATAATAAAATCATACATTGCAATGTCCTACCAGTCAATGAATACTTCAACTTCAACCATAACAATACAAGAGCACACAATAGATACAAACTCAAGGTTAACTGCACCAAACTTGATTGCAGGAAATACGACTTCAGCAACAGAGTGGTCAATATCTGGAATACTCTACCTGACTCTGTGCTTTCTTCCCCAAACACCAAAACCTTTAACCTTAGACTTTCTACTATTGACCTCACCCCTTTCCTAAGAAGTCTGTAGGGGGCGTGCATAAGTGCACCAATGTTCCTACTGTCCCTGTCCTATTGTTTCTTTTATTGTTTCTTTTATTTTTCTTATATGTATTCATTTCATGTATTCATAAATGTTAAGTTTGCATGAAGAGACAGACGTAGAGTGCTTCAAGCTTTGTTTATTAGTGACTACAGCTCAGAACGAACCCACTTTGGCTGGGCTGCAGCTGCTACTTATAGCCAGCAACCGCAGTTGCCAGCCAATCAGAGTGCAGGGTTTTCCTGCACTTTTTAAACCAATCATTTATTACATTTTACAAGAACAGTTCAAACTAAACCAATGATTTTAAACCTGCATACATAACACCCCTCCCCACTAGGTTCAGTCCATACTCAAACCCCAGCCTATCTAATGTATTCTTTAAATAGGTGGGGCTCTTAGGGTAATGAGACCTACGGCTTCAGATGTTTTGGTTCTCACCTTGTAAGGGAGGAAATGTGTCTGCTGACATTTCCTTACTAGACTTGTAGTAATGGTAGAACCTGTTTGGTTACTACAACCTGGTCTCTCCTCCCAATCCATCTCCAAACCCAATGTCAGCACCTAAATCAGGTAATGATGTGCAATCTTCCATTTGTGAAAATGGTTGTTGGTATTGTGACAGGTTTTGGGATGGTTCCTGTCGTGTTAGCTCGTTACACATGGGGTTGATTCTTGCTGGTTCATTACACTCATGATCCTCCCGTTCCCCCCTAGAAGAGGTATTAGGTATGGGAACTAGAGAGGAACAATTGATGTTCCTGAGGTAATCTGGATCTAAGCTGATCAATGTGCCTGCTCCAGAGGACAAAATCCTCTGTTTGTACCCTGTAAGATCGAGGGCCTGTGATTTGGGTTATCTCAGCAGGAATCCATAAAGGTTCACCCATAAGGTTCTTAGCATAAACAGAATCACCCACAGTGAACGTGCAAACTTTGCTAGTGGAATCTAGTGGTGCTGGGTGCGTAAGTGGGATGAAGGCGATCAAGGGAGACCTGAGTTTCCTACCCATCAAAAACTCTGCTGGGGAAAGTTAGTTGATGGGTTAGGAGTGATATGCTGGACACTGAGAAGTTTTCAACTCTCTCAGTGATATCCCCTGGACCCAATTGCTGAAGTTTTCCTTGGTAAATCGCACCATACGTTCAGCCCAGCCGTTAGGGAAGGATGCCCAGGGGCTGTCAGGGCATGTCTGATACCCTGCTGTGCTAGATATGATTCAAAAGGTTGGATGTAAATTGAGGACCATTGTCAGAAATGAGCACATCAGGTAACCCGTGAGTTACAAAAGCTTTTAAGCTGTTTGATGACAGCATCAGTTGTGGTGGATGCCATAGGGATGACCTCTAGCCATTTGGAATATGCATCTACTATAATAAGGAAAGTGTGCCCTCTGGTAGGGCCAGCAAAATCAATGTGAATCCTGGACCATGGGCCCCTAGGACATTCCCATTCCTGTTGTGGGGCAGAGGTGGGGCAGGCCTGACTACCTGACAGTTGGGACAAGATGCAACCCAGTTTTCAACCATTTTGTCAATACCTGGCCACCATACATAACTCCTGGCCAATCCCTTCATTCTGACAATAGCAGGATGACCCTCATGTAACATTTCCAAAACCTCTTTTGCAGTTTTGCAGGAATAACCACCCTGTTACCTCACAAAATCCATCCTCTTAATACAGATAATTCAGTTTGCCTGGATTTAAAAGGTTGGGCAACTTGCTCTGAAGCACCTTGTCTTTAAGGCCCAGAACAAACCCATGCCGCATGGCCTTCTAACTTGTTAAATTCACATGCACCTCAATGTTCTTTAAACTTGCCACGAAGTCGTTTACGTTTCGCTTTCCCTTGATCCCGACGGTAAAACTCGTGTTCTTTTATGAGGCACGATACTTGTGGGGCTTAATGGCTCTTAAAGCTTTTCCAAATCAGGCCATTCCATTACCTCTCACGCCTGCAGTTCTGCCAATGCTCTTCGCCATCTTGAAAACTGCCGACCGCAGTGTTGAGAAAGACCGCCTCTTCCGCCGGAATGTCGGCAAGATCGCTTTCCTTCCATACATTTGGAAACGATCTGCACACGCCTCCCAGTCTTCTGCCATCGGATCGAAAGGGCTGGGGTGTTCAGCACAGCCATCTCTCTCTTCTTCTGTTCCACGCTTGCTCTTCTTCAGGAGATCCCACCTTCATCGCCAGTGTTAAGTTTGCATAGAGACAGATGCGGAGTGCTTCAAGCTCTTTGTTTATTAGTGACTACAGCTCAGAACGGACCCACTTTTTGGCTGTGGCTGCTACTTATAGCCAGCAGCCGAGTTGCCAGCCAATCAGAGTGCAGGGTTTTCCCGACTTTTTAAACCAATCATTTACATTTTACAAGAACAGTTCAAACTAAACCAATGACTTTAAACCTGCATACATAACAATAACTATAAGTTTATCCTTATATTTATTATCTTGTGTTTCATTGACAAATCAAATCAAATAAATAAATAACAAACTTGTAGCCATATTACTTTCTATTCAAGCATGCTTATTATATTTTATCAACAAAAGCCCATTTATCTTTACCTTTATCTTTTGATGGTATTAGATAGGAAAGCTAATTATTCCTATTTGTTGGGCCTGAATGGAAATTATAAAGTTCACATAACTATTAACCTATGTATGTGCTGCAAATATCTCCTTAAGGAGCTACTGCTACCTAATTCAGTTCAAGTATTTTTTTTTCAATCTCAGATCTATGTAGAATCTTTAACTACTCAAATACTACCCAGATACAATTTAAAAGCATGTAGTAATGTTACTGAAAATAAGTAGGAGAATGTTTCTGAATTTTTAGTTTATAGAAAGAAAAGTTTCCTAATAATACACATTAAAAAGATGGAAAAATAAATTTACCTGATTAACATGATTAACATTCTTTGTCCACATTATTGAACTACTATAAAATGCCCTAATATAAATTATATTTGTGCATGTGAGAAATGCATTTATATTAACTCAAAAGCAGTAGTGGGATTCAAAAAAATTTTTACTACCGGTTCTGTGGCCATGGCTTGGTTGGGCATGGTGTGGCTTGGTGG
>CM019152.1:19762361-19829266 GCA_009733165.1 Naja naja | reverse complement strand
TCTTGACAGCGCAACAATTGCCAAGGCCCTTGTCCCCTTGGCTGTAGTTCCTCTCTGCTTTGGTCAAGATGCGAGAGTAAAATGCAATAGGAGCTTCCTACCGCTGGGAAGCCTGTGGCTCAAACCCCCCACACTCCAAAGGGGATGCATCACAAGTCAGTACAACAGGCAAATTCTCAGAGAACTGTATCAGTACAGCATCAGACGTGATTAGTCTTTTAATATTGTTAAATGCAGATTGTTCTTTTCTGCCCCAGACCCACGCAGACTTTTTGTCTAATAATCTGTGCAGTGATTCTGCAATGGTTGCCTTCTGAGGTAGGAACATGTGATAAAAGTTAATGAGTCCAAGGAAGGTGCAAATCTGTTTTTACATTTTGGTCTAGGGCTTCTTTGATTGCCTGAACCTTGGCATCTGTGGGGTGGATACCATGCTTGTCAATCATATAATCCAAGAACTCACCCTTGTCAGTTCTAAGAGTGCATTTTTCTTCCTTGACTTTACCCGCTTTTTTTGAATCTGGTAAGGACTTCTCTGAGTCTCTCTTGTAACTGAGTGTCATTTTCAGCAGAGATTAACACATCATCAAAGTAAGGCACTACCCCTGGCAGTCCTTGAAGCATTCTTTCCATAAGGCTTTGGAAGATGCCTGGTGCCACGCTTACTCCAAACTGTAACCTTTTACATTTGAAAGCACCTCTATGAGTCACAATGGTTTGGGCCTCTGCAGTGGCATCATCAACTGTTAAGTGTTGATATGCCTGGGCCAGATCCAATTTGGCAAAGACTGTACCAAGTGAATGAAGTAAATGATGCACCACTGGAATTGGATATGCACTCTGTTGAAGCGCATGGTTCAATGTCCCCTTATAGTCTCCACAGATTCTCACTGATCCATCAGTCTTGACTGGTGTGACTATGGGTGTCTCCCATCTGGAGTGGTCAGTGGGCTCTAAAACTCTTTGAGCTATTAGTTTATCTAATTTTTTCCTTTAAGGCAAATGGGACCCTTCTGGGCTTTAAGCGAATTGGTGGCACTTTGGGATCTAGATTGAAAGTGATAGGGGTCCCCATATACTTGCCCAATCCGTCGCTGAAGACCTCTGGAAACTCAGACTTCAAGGCCTCCTCTATTCAGTGTTGCTCCACGTGATTGATGCAGTCACCTCGATGCCTAGTGGATTGAACCACTCAAGTCCCAGCAAGCTTGGGCGTCCTTGTCCACGATGGTCAGGGGGCAAGCGTTTGGTGTGGCCTTTGAACTTCACATTGAATCTCTTGTTCCAACTTACTGGAATCTTGTTCCCTTGGTAGTCTTTAAGAGTAAGTGCTTGCTTCTTGAAATGCTTCTTCTGAATGTTTGGGAGTAGCCTGTGAATAGTGTCCCAGACACCATAGATAAATATGAGCCTGAGTCCACTTCCATTTGGCAAGGCCTTCCTTCAATTAGTACCTCGACATGCACTTTTCTGTTATTGATAGAAGAAGAATGACCAATAGTTACTGCCTGATGAGTTTCATTCTTCCCCTTTGCTTCTGTGCCTGCGCCCCATTTTCTCACTGAGGTTGTTGGGCTTGAATTCTTTGTCAGGAAACTTCCTTCTGTTGGGTGGAGTTCTGGATGATTTGCAGACTCTTGCTAGGTGTCCTCTTTTTCACAACGGAAGCAGATGGTATCTAGGAACTTGCATTCAGTGGGGGTGCTTCCCCACAACCTCTGCAGTAGAAATCTTGCCTCTTTCTTCCCAGGTCTTTCTTTTTCCGCTCCATTCTGAGTCTATAAATTCCTTCCTCCACCTCACTACAGTCTGACTCAGAATCTATTTGCTCACAATGAGTTGTTGTGGACTTTTCCACATCAGGATGGCTTGTGGCCTTGTTAATTTTCTTCATGGCTGCTGCTTGGTAGCTTCTGCTGAAGAGGCGTCTTCTATTGCTTCCTTCAGCGTGATCTTAGGTCTTAGTAACAACTTGCTCTGAAGCACCTTGTCTTTAAGGCCCAGAACAAATCGATCGCGCATGTCCTCTTCTAAATTGTTAAATTCACATGCACCCTCAATGTCTCTTAAACTTGCCACGAAGTCGTTTACGTTTTCGCTTTCCCCTTGATCCCGACGGTAAAACTCGTGTCTCTTTATGAGGCACGATACTTGTGGGGCGTAATGGGCTCTTAAAAGCTTTTCCAAATCAGGCCATTCCATTACCTTCACGTCTGCAGCTCCTGCCAATGCCTTCGCCATCTTGAAAACTGCCGGACCGCAGTGCGTGAGAAAGACCGCCCTCTTCCGCTTCTCGGAAATGTCGGCAAGATCGTTTCCTTCCAGATACATTTGGAAACGATCTGCATACGTCTCCCAGTCTTCTGCCATCGGATCGAGCGGGGCTGGGGGGGGTGTTCAGCACAGCCATCTCTCTCTTCTTCTGTTCTGCGTTGCCTTCTTCTTCAGGGAGATCCCACCTTCATCGCCAGTGTTAAGTTTGCATGAAGAGACAGATGCGGAGTGCTTCAAGCTCTTTCTTTATTAGTGACTACAGCTCAGAACGAACCCACTTTGGCTGGGCTGTGGCTGCTACTTATAGCCAGCAGCCGCAGTTGCCAGCCAATCAGAGTGCAGGGTTTTCCCGCACTTTTTAAACCAATCATTTCTTACATTTTACAAGAACAGTTCAAACTAAACCAATGACTTTAAACCTGCATACATAACAATAACTATGTTTATCCTTATATTTATTATCTTGTAAGCGATTGACAAATCAAATCAAATAAATAAATAAATAAAACTTGTAGCCATATTACTTTCTATTCAAGCATGCTTATTATATTTTTATCAACAAAAGCCCATTTATCTTTACCTTTATCTTTTGATGGTATTAGATAGGAAAGCTAATTATTCCTATTTTGTTGGGCCTGAATGGAAATTATAAAAGTTCACATAACTATTAACCTATGTATGTGCTGCAAATATCTCCTTAAGGAGCTACTGCTACCTAATTCAGTTCAAGTATTTTTTTTCAATCTCAGATCTATGAAGGTAGAATCTTTAACTACTCAAATACTACCCAGATACAATTTAAAAGCATGTAGTAATGTTACTGAAATAAGTAGGAGAACATTTGCTTCTTGAATTCTTTAGTTTATAGAAAGAAAAGTTTCCTAATAATACACATTAAAAAGATGGAAAAATAAATTTACCTGATTAACATGATTAACATTCTTGTCCACATTACTGGAACTACTATAAAATGCCCTAATATAAATTATATTTGTGCATGTGAGAAATGCATTTATATTAACTCAAAAAGCAGTAGTGGGATTCAAAAAAATTTTTTACTACCGGTTCTGTGGCCATGGCTTGGTGGGCATGGTGTGGCTTGGTGGGCATGGCTTGGTGGACATGGCAGGGGAAGGATACTGTAAAATCTCCATCCCTTCCCCACTCCTGGGGAAAGGTTACTGAAAAATCCCATTCCTTCCCCACCCCACTAACCTGCTTTCCAGCTTTGTTGTCCTGTGCAGGGCAACAAAAGAAGATCCAGCCAATCAGCTGGGACTCAGGAGACAGAGAATAGATGGGGGCAGGGCCAGTCAGAAGTGGTATTTGCCGGTTCTCTGAACTACTCAAAATTTCCACTACTGGTTCTCCAGAACTGGTCGGAAACTACTGAATACCACCTCTGTTGAAAAAAATGTACATTTTTAAACAATATATATGGCAGTGAAAAGGAATTTAATAAGAACAAACATTAGGAAGGCTCTTTTGCTAAGACTGAACCATCCAAAAACCTGTTGCTTGTGTGTGCTTTGATTTGATACATAAAACACTCCTAGAAGGACATTACAAAAAATGTCCTTGTTTCTGTTTCACCCAATTGATTGCAACACTTTAACTGCTTCACAAAACACTATTTCAAAAGTTTTAAGTAGACTACCCTTTAAAAATAGGAAAAAAAGAGTTTTTGGTAATCTACTAGAGATACAGTAAAACCTTGTATATGAGACCTATGAATATTAAAGCCAAATTTAATATTCACAGTGCCCTCAACAGTGACTTTTCTCCATTCCAGATTCTTATATCTTTGGTAAAATCATGTTGTTTCCACTGATTTTGATATTCCTGTAACTGCAACTTGTAAAAATAAAATAATGTAGTTTGAGACCCAGCTTTATTTATAACAACAATTAGACTTTTGCCATTGTTGTGAAACTATTATCAAATTGTCTCATTAGCAGGTAGAATATGACCTTATAATACAACATGAAAAACAACAATATTCTTACTTTAGTGCTAGGCAGGCACACACAGTATTGTTACAGAACTGTTCTAATAAAATATTTACAGATACTATACAATAAAATCAAAATATTAAAAAGAAGTAATTTAGCCAATTGTTACATTAAATTCTAAGCAGGTGTGGGATTCAAATTTTTTAACAACTGGTCCTGTGGGCATGGTTTAGTTGGTGGGTGTGACTTGGTCATGTGACTGGGTGGGCATGGCCAACTCAACATCACTCATGTCAAGGGGCACTTCTCCTCACCTGGCCTCTCATGATAGTGGGGATGCTGCAATGGTCGTGTGAAAAATGGTCATAAGTCACTTTTTTCAGTGCCATTGTAACTTTGAATGGTCACTAAATGAACTGTTGTAAGTCAAGGATTACCTGTACAAAAATACAAAAAGCCTCAAACCATTCATTAGATTAAAAATACCTGCAAGCCGGAATTACAAATCAGGCAGGGTGCCAGAGCACCTTGAGGAATTAAAATAGGCAAAATGCAATGATATCTATCAGCATGCAGCTCTTGCTCATAAAGTGAAACCCTTTAGCAGAGAGGCTATTTAAGTTCTCCAGAAAAAGCACACCCAGGAAAAGCAATCCTTAGATCCATTTGCACCACTTAAAGATACCAGCTGTTCTCACTAACCTCACAAGATATCCTAAGGAAATTATCCAGATTTATTTATTTATTTATTTATTTATTTATTTATTTATTTATTTATTATTTGGACTTGTATGCCTCCCCATCTCCGAAGACTCAGGGTGGCTCACAACTAAAACAACGACAATAAATAATTAAAAAAGAATTAAACCGATCACAAGCCCAAAATAGTTAACAAATCTAAAATTTAAAATAATTTAAACCCCCCCCCAGGGAGGTGTCACAGATTTAAGGAAAGGCTCCCCAGAAAGGCAGTAAAAAAATCAGTGCCAAGTTTGCATCCTGCCTCTTGGAAGCAGAGATGGTATTTATCAGGTTCTGGCTAGTTCTGGAGAACCAGTAGTAGAAATTTTGAGTAGTTTGGAGAACCGGCAAATACCACCTCTGACTGGAGATTTTACAGTATCCTTCCCCTGCCACACCCACCAAGCCACGCCCACAGAACCGGTAGTAAAAAAAAATGATCCCACCACTGCTTGCAAGTACACCCCAAAATGACAGTGCCAGATACCACTAAAGCATGAAAGAAGACCCCCTCCCCAGATAGAAAAAGAAACCATGAGGCATGAAAAAATTCAAACACAATACAGATAATTAAATCACAACAGTAGCTGTTGCTCATTAAACCAATTACCAGAACAAAATAGACATAGGAACTAGCCAGATTTCTCAACCCAGTTTCTTTTCAGGAACAGAGATTAACCTTTTTCCTTCCAAACAAAGCTGAATAGGGAAAATTATCCCATCAATAAACACAGGATTAAACATCACCAAGCACAGAATTAAACTTCACCAAAAACCAGTTTTAGACCAAAACACAGAAAGGGTATGTAAACTCACATTTGAATGTCAATCTTTCTAGCTAGCCAAGAAGAAGTATTTTTTCCCAACAGCAGTGTAAAAAGCTTAAAACAACCTTTCCCCTTTAAGAAAGAAAAAAAACCTCCTTTGAAGACAGTAAGTCTAGGCTGTCTGCCAAGAATGTAATAAGGGTTGAAAAAAAAACAAAAGGAAATTTCTTCTAACTACTGGTTCTCTGAACTGCTTAGAAAGTTAACAAGAGGTTCTATAGAACCGGTCAGAACTGGTAGAATCCCACTCCTGATTCTAAGATAAAAGACAAATTGGCATTTAAGGGTAGTTAATTATAAAATATAACATAACTAGCTCCAAAATTGGTTAGCATCCTATTATATATGCATGGTGTATATGAAATTATAAAAACAGAACATATATAAATGCATGAAATGGGAGAATTATACTTATTTTCCAACTGTATTTCCAAATTATATGAATAAATTCTCCAAACTGATAAGTAGTTTTGTGTAACAATAATTTCTTTTCATTTTGAAAACTTATTGAAATATTCCAATTTTTTTATAAGTACAGTATTTAATCCTGTGTACACAAAATGTATAAATGCAGTCCAAATTTAACTAATTTTACACTATAATAATTATTAGAAATAATTAGAAATTAAACTAACCATACCTTAAACTTTAAGTTTGCCTATTTAATACCACCAGCAAAGAATTATGGTATATATTTCATTGTGTACTCACTGAGTCTTTTGAGATATAAATCAGACATACTTAATGGAAAGATTTAGATTGGTTGAAAGCCAGTTATAGAAAATGAGTAACCAAGATTTAAAGCAAGATGTAACCAACCAGGGTTTTATTCTTCCCACCTGTCTCAAAATAAACTGAGTTTCCAAGTCAGTTTTATTTTCTTTATAGATATTAAACAAGTTTCTGATTCAATTGCTTTAGAAACTTTTGAGCACACATTTAAATCTGTAATTGACTGATGGCTTGTTACCCTTTTACATGTGATTCATATTTATTTTATTTATTTATGAGACTTATATGCTGCCCTATCTCCCGAAGGACTCAGGGCGGCTTACAAAATAAAATAATCCAGATACAAATATACAAATATTTAAAAATTATTAAACCAAAGGTCTCATAAATATACCAATTAAAACTATACTAAAAAAACCCTCCCCCCCATCAGTCCGGGTAGGCCAGTTGGAACAGCCAGGTTTTTAGGTCACAGCAGAAGGAGTGGAGGTCAGGGGCCACCCGGAGCTCCAGAGGAAGCTGGTTCCACAGGGTGGGTGCTCCCACCGAGAAGACCCTCCTCCTGGGAACTGCCAGCTGACATTGCTGAATTGATGGCACCCGGAGAAGGCCCTGTCGATGGGAGCACATGGGACACTGGGAAGCTGTTATTGGCAGCAGGGTCTCCCGCATATATCCTGGTCCAATGCCATGAAGGGCTTTATAGGTCAACACCAGCAGAACAACAGACAGGTACAATAAACAAAACATGTATAGGATGTAATTCTAACAAGCAATGGACTTAAGCAAGTCTTCATCTTACTCCATTATTACTTCAGTGCAATAGTGTAGAATTTAAATGAAAGAAAACATCATATTCTCCAAATTGGCAACCATCTATACAGATGGTTCTCAATTAATGTCCACTTGTTCAGTGACCATTCAAACTTCTGGTAGCACTGAATGGTGGTACATAAAACTGGTCCTTGGAGTCCTGGCTATCACAGCATCCTGTAGTCATGTGGTCACCATTTACAACCTTCTTTGCTGGCTTCCAACCAGCAAAGTCATTGGAAAGCCTGCAAATGGCAATCACTTTACATTAAATGACTCATGTGGATTTGCTTAACAACTGCAACCAAGAGTGCCAGAATTGCTGCTACTAAACCAGGCCTGTCAAACTGGCAGCCCATGGGCTGGATGCGTCACATGCAGGCCACATCCATCCCAACTCCGCAAAGACAAATAATGTCGTGATTCATCATGATATGTCAAGTGACATGATCAAATTTGACACCCATGTGCTACACAGTGTGATCATGTGACATCATGCTTTATCACTGTGTTACTTAGTGACAACAATTCTGGTCCCAATTAACATTATTAACCAAGGACTATCTGTACTACCTTGTGCAGATAAGTGCAATAATACTCTCACAGATTCCAGTTGGATTTTAAAAGGTATGAAGGTGATATCCCATTTATAAAAGATTGCTTAACTTTTTTTTAGCAGTTTGGTTTTTATTTTGGGATTTTCTCCTACATTACACAAGGAAATGTAATGTCCAAATTTCATGGAATATCTAGAGAAGTTCTACAGCAATTTTCCTTTTTCCTCTGGGATGCGAAAATTATTCCAGCAACTATTTACCTAACTTGAGTGGGGTTCAATTAGATGTAGCTATGAATTATGTTAAGCTAAAAAGAGTTCAAACTACTTTTTCATGAAAGCTGTTTTAAGTAGCCAGATTGCTAATGCAGCCCTACAGCTGAAACCAAGGCTCTGTGGCTGAAAACTAAAAGTTGAAGCAAAGGAATGTTAAGTGCTTTTCAAATACAGTCTAAAGATTAATCTCTGACTCTGAGACTCTCATCCAGCTAAACAAATACCATTCTTCCTGGAAATAGCTAATTGGAGATAAACTTCAGAAATAGGATTTGCACTAGAGATGCTATTGACTTTGGGGCAAGAACAGGTTGTCAGTTCTTAAACAAAGGACCTTTGCAAATTGGTTAAGGCAAAATACCATACAGAATAAAATCAGGATATTGTAAAATCTGTTTTAAACTGGTTTTAAACAACAATAACAAATTCCACAGGATTTTTAAATCCTTTATTTTTGTCATAAAGGAGTATACAGTAATATCAATAAGAATTACCACTATTTCAGTGAAGCCTGTAAAAGATACATAAAAGCTAGTGTTACTAACACAAAGCAATTTTAAAATGTAATGAGATCTCTATATCAACTTTTTAAAAATTAAGACTACAAACTAAATAGTAGAAATATAATGTACAACAAATTGTAGAGTAATGTAATGGGGGAAATAATTACATTACTGACTAGATAAAAGTATAGAAACCAGTCTCATATGACCATGTATGTAAATATTAAGGGTGGCATCAACCAGAGCTATTTGACATGGAGTAGCCAAAATAATTTCTTCTATTACAACAGTAACATCCAGGATCAACACTCCTGCACTGAAGAAATGGAGACTTTCCCCCTTTATTTATTAAAATGGCTGGATTTTCACAATACCAGGGTTAATAAAGGCAGAACAATAATTCTAATCATATGGCATAGTGGTTATATTCTGCTATATTCAACAATATTCTGAATGGCTGCCAAATCTAATTCAGGAAAGATAACCACTAGTCCCTATCCCCGTATCTCATGGTTATGCACAGACATATGTTCCACATATCCCACAGTGATTTCAAATTATTGCAATTTCCTATTTTGCTATCAGCCATATGGAGTTGTGTTCTGAAAACCTCTTATGAAAAAAAAATTGCACCTGTCAGTCTGGGATTATTGAACTATTGACCTGAATTTTACTGTATTGTAATTCATATAGAAACATTTGTAGAAACATGTTAAGGCCATTGCTGGACAACCAGATGAATTTTACAATTCATTACTAGTTGTACATAAGGTTGTATTTTCCAATAGTAAAAGCTTATGTTTTGTTAACAATAGTTTACTTTTGTATCGATTACTGATAGCACAGAATAGGGTACCAGGTTATCAAAGTTGTAGGATATATTACTCAATCCACAACACTGTTTCCTTCATAGTGCAGAATAAAGTCATCCAATATTTTACTTTGCACTGCTATTCTGCTACTGTAATAATATATATTGCTACTTTAATATATTAAAGTATATGCTATACTTTAATTTCCCACATATAGACAGATTTAACCATAGTCTCAATTGGAAAAATGTGACCTTTCTAGACCAAGCCAAGTCCAAAAATGCCATGGAATTTCTAGAAGCCTGGCACTTTGACAAATCAACCATCAATAGACACATAGGCATTAACCACATCTTTAGACTATGCAAAAGGAGCTATCACCCAACCCAAAAAGGAACAAAAAGACCCAAGCACCCCTCCACCAGCAATCAGCACCCAGATCAGCACAGATTAACCCCAAGGTTAACATGAGACCAACAATCAAGTAAACAATACCCCAATCAAGAAACTGCCAAAGAAGCCAAAAGCAAAGAAGCCAAAAACAAAGAAGCCAACCAAAGAACCTCTAAGACTATTTCCACTAACACTGACATGCAGGCCACTAGAATACAAACTGAAAGCAAATTACACTCCTTACTAGCACTGATGATGTTATCTAGTTTGGGTAATGAAATGTCTGCAAAAAAAAAAAGCATCTCATATTTACTATTTTTTTCTATATCTTTCATCTGTTGCAAATTATTATGCCTCCAGTCCAACTATAAACTCTTTCATATATACATTAGTAAAAAAAAATCTTTAGTTTTAAATAATTAGGTATGAAAAATATTTTATTGATTTTTTTGAAATAATATATAAAAAGATAATACATAAGAAAAACTCTAAAAGTACATTGAAAAAGAGGCACATTGGGAAACAAACATCAGGGCTAAGTGCAAAATGTCTGAGCGTACTCAAATCCCACAGAGGAAGAAAACAAGCAGCACTGCTGTTAATGCATGTGGAAAGGCAGGCAGGTAAAGAAAGAGAAAAGAGAGTCTTTTCAGATGGTAAACGATAGTACAATAAGGAAAGTTGCTACTCATTTATTGAATAGAATCCAGATGAAGATGCCTTTCGTTCTTTGCTGGGTTGTTACATTCAATGAAATGTTCATCACAGTGTGAAATGTTGTTGAAACACACCATGTTTTTAGGTATTTGGTGTCTATGTGCTAGTTGGTAAGCATTCAGCTTCTTCTTCTTTTAATTTGTAGAACAGCACCCAGTGGAGCAGAGAACTCAGGAAAGCTCCTAATAAAAGATTCAGGATAAAGAATAGGTGATTATGATGCCTTCTGGAAGTTTCCAAACATATTCAAAACTAGATTAAGAGTGGATTTATTTATTTATTTATTTATTTATTTATTTATTTATTTATTTATTTATTTATTTATTTGACTTATATGCCACCCCCTCTCCAAAAAGGACTCGGGGTGGCTCACAGCTAAAAATACAACAATAAATAAGTTAATTAAAAGCATATGAAACAAGTTGAAGCCAAATTAAAATTAAAACCCATAGTTAAAATAGAACCAATCCCAGAGAATCAGCACAGCCCAGATTGTAAAAAGAGCCAGGTCTTCAAATCGTGGCGGAAGGTGCGAAGATCAGGGGCCAGCCGGAGCTCCAGTGGAAGAAAGTTCCACAGAGTGGGAGCCGCCACAGAGTAGGCCCTCCCCCGGGTCACCGCCAAGCGACATTGAGTCACAGACGGCACCCCGAGGAGACCCCGTCTGTGCGCCCATACAGGATGGTTAGTATTTGATGATGATACTGCACATTAACCATTTTCACCGGAATGATTAGGCAAGCAGATATACTTTCTTTCCTACATAACCTGCATTGCCTGTCTATTTAAATTATTATTATTTCTACATACCCATATCATTAATTATATATCTTCTATTCTGGGATACAACCCAGTGTGCTCAGCAATAGCCTTCATTCATTGTATATGCATTTTTACAAGGTCAGCTAATTGCCCCAACAATCTTGGGTCCTCAATTCAGAGGATGGAAGGCTGAGTCAACCTTGAGCCTGGTGGGATTTACTTGGATCTTATTTAACAGCCTGAGCTACCAAGGCTCTTGAATATCATTGCTCTATATATTATTCAAATGTATATCTTCTTTTTATTTTTCAAGAAGTTTGGATATTTGGATTATCATGAAGATAAAACTATATTTCAACCTAATGTCCCTATTTTATATTAATATTACCCAGAGAATCTTTGCAGGTTTTTAATACATAATAAATTAATATGGACTTGGTTGACAAATTAACCAAAACTGGGCTGGTTAGAAAAAGGACTGTCTGAAAAAAAAACCCTATAGAGACAATATCCAGCTGAAGAAATTGATTATAGTTTACACTTCAGATACACTAGAAAACGACATTATTAGTTGCTTTACCATATGATTTGTATATCTTCTTTCTTGAAAACTTCTCTCATAGAATAAAAGTGTCCATCCTGTAGAATGCTATTACAAACCCTTTCTTTTGTCCAGCCGTTGATTTGCTTGTAAGATAATTATAAGAGATAGATCCACATATGTGATTCATGAAAGCTAAATTGGAAATTCTTCCTTTGACCCTTTTAATAGTATTTAACTCCAAAGAAGATTCTATTAATATTTATTTAGTCTTTAATTAAATAACAGCAACACTTCCTGGCATGCAGTCAGGAAGTTAATTTGCCCCCTTTTTTTCTGAGTTTTAGATGCATAATAGACAACCCATTGGGTCATCATTTCAGAGGTATTTTCTTACTAAACAGAAAAGCAAAATGACCATGGTGACCATGAAAAAGAGCAATAGCAGAAGGAGTGACTTCTGATATTCTGCTGGCATACCCCAGCAGGGAGTATCAGAAATCTTCCTTACTTTCTCCTTCCCTTCCACTCTTCATTGTTTTATTCATTCCTCACTATTTATTCTTCTTTCCTTCCTTTCCTCCCTTCCTCTCTCCTTTCCTTCCTCTCTCCCTTAATTCTAGCCAGCTCCCCCATTTACATTGCATGTGGAAACTTCAAGAATGAAAATCACTGAGATACCCAGTAGGAAGTGAAAAAAAATCCAAGTACAACAAGCAGCTGCTGCCAGGTGGGGAAGGGAGCAAGAGCAGTATGATGTGTTTGGTCAGCAAAAGTATGTGGATGTGTATGGGAGTTGCAAAGAGCTTTGGTGGCTCAGGCTGTTAAATGCCTGCTCTTAAGATCCAGCTGTCTACAATTACTGTAGGCTCGAATCCCACCAGGCTCAAGGTTGACTCAGCCTTCCATCCTCTCAGGGTAGGTAAATTGAGGACCCAAGATTGTTGGGGGCAATTAGCTGACCTTGTAAAAAATGCCGCTTAGTAATAAGCAGGCATATACAATGGAATGAAGGCTATTGCTGAGCGCATTGGGTTGTGCTCCAAAAATTGTAAGCCGCCCTGAGTCTTCGGAGAAGGGCGGCATATAAATGTAATTTTTTAAAAAATGGGTTGGGAAGGTGGTGTGGTATGCACCAGAGATGCCTTGTGGGTCAGGGAGGTGCATTGACATGTAGTATAGAATGTAAAGGATGCCTAGAAGTACAAGAGATGATGTATGAGTTGGGTAGGGCCTGTGGGGGAGAGGCACTTGTCAAGAATGATATGTGGGTATAATGTAGATATGTAGGAGGTGCTGGGGAAGGTTCCTAGGGTGCTTGGGAATGTGCAAGAGATAGTCTGCAGGTCATTGATGGCATTTTGATGGTGGCATGGTTGGGGAAGTCTATGAGGGGGTGCCAAAGATACGCTACATAGCTTGAGAAAGCAATGTGAGAAGAGCAGAGGGTGGGGAGGAAGGAAGTGGGAGAGGGGTGCACAAGAGGTGCTGTTTAGGTCAGGGAAGGTGTATGGGCAGTGGCACACTTCACAGGGTGTTTATGGGGATACATGAAAAGTGCTATGCATATGAGGGAAAGGGCACATGATGGTGGCATGGTCAGGGAAGATGCATCAGGTATGCAAAAGGTGCTTTATGGATCAAGACAGGTACAGAGGGGACAGCAGCATGGAAAGTGGCACGGGCTGGGAAATGTGTGCAATGGTTCCTCCTTCCTTTCCTCCCTTCTTTTCTCTTTGCAGAAGGCAGATGTGGCTGATATGGATATGGGAAAGAGTGAAAGATTGCCAGACTGGCTGGGAAACAGTCACAGACTGTTGAATATGAAGATCATGTGACCGCAGCAGCAGCCCAGCATCACCACAACTTTTCCAAATCTCATTCCCTTGAATTCATGATTCCTGAATTCTGGACACATTCTATAAATTATCCCATCTGAAGTATCTTGGTTTAAAATAATGTTGCTCTATAACGCGATTTTTGTTCAGTTAAAGGTCATGACAATGAAAATGTTAATAGCATATAGATGAATACAATGTTTCCAATCCTGATCATGAAAGGGTTTTTGTACATAAGATCAAGTCCTCCCTTAACCCATTCTTCTTTTTGTAATTCAAAATTACAAATTAGAATAAGTTCTAGTCTAGACAAAGATCAAAGTGCAACTGGAAACACTAAATATACTCAGGTGAACATTCCTCTTTGTCTTATCCTAACCTGATATCTTTTTGATCCTAACATGAAATATTTTTGATCAAATAAAGAAAAAAGTTCTTTACTCCAAAGATATCACCGTTTTCGATCAACATTTGCTAAACAATAAGAAATCAAGGTGCTTGACCACAGGAACCCAATTTCTTGGAAAATCAGTTAAGTGAATCTTCTCAGAATTCCTAGATACCATATTTTTGCATGGTTTTGAGGAACAAAGGTAAGAATAAAGGCTTTTGGAAGGAACTTAAACTGATTCCACCTCTAAAAGCTGATTTTTATATACTGTATTCTCAGAATAAACTTCATCCCTGATTCAGACAACCACCTGCTTTCTTTATTCTTGGCTTGGAAACAAATATGGTGGGTTTTTTTCCTAATATAATAAATAATGAAAGTATACTATAAATAGTCTATAATGGTTCTATTAGGGACTCATCTATTCTTTAGTAGCGTCAATACTAACCATCATTACAGATGGCACTGATATAATTTCAAGCTATTTGACCAAGATGCAGTACCTGCATTTTCCCTCCTCCATATTTAAAAATGAGAGTTGTGAGGAACATAAGGTTCAGTTGAACAATCTGTAGAAATCACATTTATCTCTGTGAAATGTGAATAAATTTTACCTAAAGAAAATATGGGTGGAGCTAGTATCTTTCTTTGTTTCTCTTCAAGGTTTCTTTATTTTGCTAATACAAATATTTTTACTGACATTTAACTATGCAGCAATGTTTCCATACTGACTCTGAAACTAACAATAATTGTATCATTAAGTATTTGTATATAAACTTGGCATTTATCTGATGAAACTAATAGTTCTTTCCTGTTTTATATTTTGAAACCAAAAGATTGATGTTGCCTCAAACTTTTTAGAAAAGTTTTGTTTAACCTACAGAGATTTGCTGGTTTGTGATTGAATATTCCATACTAAAAGTTGCTTCAGGCAAATTTGTTCTAGAATGTTCCAATAAATTCCTCAGAGGTTGATTTCTAAATGTTTTATTCAGAAGTAATGGCTATGAGAACAATCGTGGATTTAAAAGCTAACTATTTAAACACCACATGAAACAAAGATTACTAACATTAACCACTAAAAAATGAATTATGTTTTTAGTTTAACATAAGGTCAGTGCTATCAGTATGGTGTTTTGTTATGTGTAAATAATTAATTTGTAAATAATTAATATGATAAATTGTAGTCTTTTTCTTAACAAAAAAAAGAACAAAAAATAAAAAAACTCTTTGTCAGGGGTCTTGCTATATTGGGCTTTTAAGAACATCAGTTAGATATTTGGGTGGGGCTAGAGGAATCTAGGTTTTTGAATGTGTTAATGCTTACATTTGGCAATGCACAATATTCTTTTGTTCTCTGATTTACTAATACACCTTGAAAATGCATTTAAAAAGTCACATTGAGAAATATGTCAGATCTTTCTGATAACAAATGACCAGTGTTATAATTATATTTTTCCAACAAAGTGGATCAGATTATAAAATGTCATCTGACTAATGTTGTTAATATCAATTAGCAAATGTCAGCTCTGAAATTACATATAGTACTGTGAAATCTGTAGGTCTGGTGGGTTTTTTTTAACCCCTTTTGAAATTTACACAAACTAAAATGTATACCTGATAAAATCCATCTCTCTCCAATAGAGAAGAGATTAATAACAACAATAACAACAATAATAGTATATTTTAGTGTATACTTGATCACCTAGAATGCTGTCAGCAACCCATATCAGCCATCAGTGCTAGTTAATAATATTTGTGATATGTATTTAAATGTTCAGTTGACTGAGTTTCATGTTTAATGAATAAAATATAATGATAATAATGATAACAACAACAACAACAGTGATACCTAGGATGTGAAAGCAACCCATATCAACCATTAGCGCCAGTCAATGATATTTGTGATACATTTTTAAATGTTCAGTTGACTGAGTTTCATGTTTCATGAATAAAAGAAATAATAATAATAATAATAATAATAATAATAATCTATAAAACAGCTTTATAGTCATTGGAAATACACTTTATTTTGTACTGTTGTCAGGTCTGCTTTTGCACACATTTTTAAATGGATGTATTGCTTTAATATCAAAATGGAAATCCGATTTCTCATTAATTTCTGTTACTAAGCCTGATTACAAGGAATCACAGACAGAAGGCTGGTACACGTGCAACATATGTGCAACAAGACTGCTTCTCTCAGTAAATAAATGTTTAATTGTAGAAATTAGTACTTATAACACTTCATTGGAAAATGATTTAACAGATTTGTTCTAACTACTATATACTGAATGACTATTGATGCATTTATATATATTTATTAAAGAAAAAGGATTTGCAAAAAAAAATATAGCTCTGAGCACTAGATTTTGAGTGAAATCCAAATGGCAATGATACAGAAATGATGCTAGTATATTCACATGGATTTGAATAACATGGGTTCTACTGGAAAAATGCCTCCAAAGGATAGAGATGGTGATATAAATTTTGGGCTGATACTGATTTAGACAGGACACTGGCAAATTCCTATTAGGTGATTATTGTGAACTGTCAACCCTGAAGCTTGGCCAGACTGAGGCCATTTTGATATTTCAGAGCTGACACACCAGGAAGTGGGAAATAGAGATAGTTGGGGTATTATAGCCAAAACAAAACGCTTTCTCATGGGAACAAAGGCATTCCTGCAGGTGCTTGGAAGGAGGAGACTGGAGTCACTTAGCAACTGAACAGCAACTGATTGGACCATATGACTGATTGTTTTGAGAAAGTGACAAAATTTCATTTTTAATCAGTGAATACTACAGGAATATTCAGAGTCGGTTTTCCCCAGCTTGTGTCAATATGACATATATAATAAACCCATTCTTTGAGGAATTTGCCTGCCTCAGAGATTTGTTTGCTATGGGTTTGTTACTTGGAAACCTGAGATTAACCTTGATTATTACAAAGAAACAAGATACAAAATAATATTTAAAATAGTTAGTCCCTTTTATTAATTTACATAATACAGTCAAAACACAAACAGAGGTAGATGCAAGCATTTTGTATTGGCTCATCAGTACATACATTACAATAACACGGTAAAATCAGCCTCAAATATAACATCTAGCAAGAGCATTAATTAATTAAGCCTATAACATATGCAGGAAAGCAATCAATGGCCCTTATGCCCATAGATTGACAAAGCCGTTTCTGCACACACAAGGGGGGAGTGTTTAAATGGCTAATGGCACTGCCTCAGCAGAAACCACAGGAAAGAAGAGTTCTGATGGCATAGTAAAATGCAAAGTTTTGGTCCACCTGGTGACCCACAGATAGTAAGTGTCCTGCAATGGTCGAAGGTGTTTTATGGCCATGATTTGCTGTTTTTGTTAGATTACTCAAGGCTGTTTGGACCCATTTTTGAAGAAGGTCCTTTATTCTGAAAGCTAAACATCTATCAGTTCTGCCCATGTAATTGTCTCATCAATTACAAACAAATTGGTAAACATAATTAATATATCCAAGAAGAGTAACCGCTGATCTACTTCATATAATTATAAACGCTATAGACTATATCATACTATATAGACTGATTTTTTGCCCATCAAGACAGACAACTGATAACTTTTGCATCATCTGAATAAGTGTCATCCCAACCTGAAAGTCACCATTGAGTATGAAGTAGATCAGTGGTTACCCTTCCTGGGTATACTGATCATCTGAAGGAATGATGGGTCCATGAAAAGAATGGTATATAGGAAGTCAACATGGTCTGGTCAATAATTTCTCAAGCTTCACACCAAGTATAAACATGCACTGGTACAGACACTATTTATTCAAGCACATTAAATTTGCACTGAGGATTATTTAAAAGAACTAAAATTTTTAACCCAAACACTCTGCTCAAATGGTTATCCCAAGTGCTTTATTGACAGGCAAGCAAAATAAGAGAACCAAAGCCGAGAGTTCCAACTGCCAGTAAAAAGAAGGTATTTATTGAACTGCCCTTTAAGGGGGATCAATTAGCATGCCTGACTACTTGATGCTTAAACACCTTAACTGAAGCAACATTCTTTATGGCTGAGCTTCACATCCAGAGGCTACCTCTGGCCCTAATTAAGCACAACCTATAAGCGCCAAAACTCATTGTGTTTACCAATTGTATTGCAATTGCGGAGACAATTACATCAGCAGAACTGACAGGTGTTTGGCTTTCAGAATAAAGGAACATCTTCCTTATTATCATGATGATGATTTTTGCTTAAATTAATTGTAACCAGATAACACACTGTTTATATAGACATTGAAACTGTTGCTCTTTCTTTATATAGTAAAAAAAATAAAAAATAAAAAATAAAAATAAAGGAGTATCTTCTGAAATGAGTCCAAATACCCTTGAGTAATTCAACAACAGCAAATCATGGCCATAAAACACCTTCAGCCATTGAAAGACATTTATCATCTACAGGTCACCAGTGGACCAAAACTCTGCATTTAAAGTTCTATGCCATTGGAACTCTCATTTCCTGCAGTTTGCTGAGGCAGTTGCCATTAACCATTTACCCCTTGTGCATGTAGAAACAGCTTTATGTCAATCTATGCCTCCCATGGGCATAAGGCTTGCCATTGGTTGCTTTCCTGAATATGTTATAAGTTTAATTAATTAATGCTCTTGCTAGATCTTATATTTGAGGCTGATTTTAACTGTGTTATTGTAATGTAGGTACTGATGAGTCAATATGAAATGCTTGCATCTACCTCTGTTCATCTTTGAAAATAATATTTGTTTAAAAAAATGAAACATGGGTGTAGTTTGTTTGCACAATCATATTCCTATATCTAATCTTCTAGGTCTATCACAACCACTGTTGTTATTCCGGCAGGAGTTTTGGCTCCTACCTTTTCAGCAGTTTATATGGCATATCATAGCAAAGTTAACAAGAGAGATGAAAATTTGTTATCAAGATCAAAGTAATCAGCAATTAAATTCCCATTTAAAAGATGTATCATGGAACTTTTAAAAACTTGAGTCCTCTAAAATCTACACGAAGAACATCCAGAAATATGTGGCATATATGCAATTTACCAGGAGTCATGCTGGCACTGTGGTTAGAATGCATTATTGCAGGCTAACTGTGTCCACAGCCTGGAGTTCGATCCTGATGGGGCTCAAGACTGACTCAGCCTTCCACCTTTCTGAGGTTGATAAAATGAGAACTCAGATTGTTGGAGTCAATATGCTGACATTGTAAACTGCCCAGAGAGTGCTATAAACACTGTGGGGCAGTATATAAATCTAACTGATATTGCTATTTAAAGTAGGTTCAACTTAAAGATGAGCACACAACAATGGTAGTTATCCTCCTCAGATTCTCTCTGTTAAATTGTATGGTTAATGCAGATTACTGCAACCCCAAACCACAGCAATTTTTCCAAGTACATTCTGAGAGAGGGCAGAAGCCATTATCTTGAACAATAATACATTACATCAAATATAGTTGAGTAAAAAACAGAAACTTTGTGTATTATGCTGTCTTTGGAATTGAGGTATTCATACCTAAATATTATTTATCAGTATAAACTATGCTGCATTAATTATAAAAATATATGTATGTTTTGCTTGCTTTCATAGTTTGTCTTCTGCTTATATAAAAAAATATCACCAGGTAGTGTATATGGCTGAAAGATGAAATGGGAAGGAAGAAAGAGAATAAGTATTAACTTTATAGTATGAGTATGATTGTGTGTAATTATATCACTGTAATTGTTGGTACCATTGAGTAACTCCCAAAGTATGAAAGGTGCCAAAAAGTGCAAGATGTAAATACAACAGATATCATACACACTTCTATATAAGTAGCTATAGTTAGCTACTACCACTACATTACAGATGTGATAGTATACATACACGTCTAGAAAAACTATTTATCATATGAAAAACAGAACCCATTCTTTTTTTGCAGAACAAATGAGTTACACAAACACTGAACCACATTCAGTAACTTTCAATCACTGAAATTCTCATTTCTCCCCTAACCTACGGTTTTGTAAATCCTTGATAAATAACCCAACCTCATCCCATACTCATGGCAGTCCAGACAGATCCCAATTACATTAAAGAATAGACTTCTCTATTTAATCCTGTTAATCCCTTAATCTTTAATTATTGAAAGGATTGTTGTAAAAGATGGGCTATTTATTGAGAAAATTGGCTTTTATCATATGTCAATTAATGCTTTGCCTAGTGTACAAACAACACTTACTACTAGCAAGGCATATCACTTTACTACTTTCTTTTCATTTTCTCCTTGCAATAACTCTCATACTGTACTTAGTTTCATTGAATTATCATACATTAGGAATTTATGACAGGTGGTTTCAGTTCATCTCTTTCTGTTCTTCCTAGGTTTTATCTAGCAACTGCACAACATTTACATTAAAAAAGCAGGTAGGGTGACAGAAATAATTATACAGCCTCAGAATTAGTTATATTTATCCCAGGAACATCACCCAGTTCCTGAAGTTCTTAACACAGTGTTTCTTGATGTGTAATAATGTTACACTGTATCAACAAAAATGAAATTATCTTGTAACACCTTGAAAATCAACATTAATTTAGCCTAAGTTTCTGTGAAATATGATAGCCAGTTTATTAATAACTTGATTTTCAAAAACAGGATATTAAAAATATAAACAAATATTTAAAAAGAAAAAATCAAGAAATAAATATGAGACAAGTGCAAAAATTAAATAAGTAAGAAAAATGAAAACAAAGAATGACTTTCAAGGTTTTTTTGGTACAGATATGAATAAAACAATGCATCAAACTCTTATTTTAAGGTTAACATTTGACTATATTATTTCTGTAATCAAATATAATCCTAATCAAATCTCAAAATCAACATTTCATTTCTTTCAATTTGTCATAAAAAATTCAAAAGTGTTTTCCACAGAAAAAAAAGTCCATCCAAATCTTTTCCTCAATCAAAATTGTCAATTTTGCCCTTTCCAACAACCATTCTTCTATTCTATTGTAAGTCATTTCACCTTTGTACATATAAAAACCTCACTGATAACATTGAATATAATACTAAAGGATGCTTTCACTTAAAAATAAGAACTTTAAATTGAGAGATTTTGCTAATGATAGGTTTTGGTTTTACAAGACCTTATGAAAGGGACTGAGTTTTTGATGGCAAAAAAGATTTTGGTACATTAAGGCTAGAAGAGAGCTCAATGTATGTGATTTACATGAAAAGAACAACTGTCCAGAGGCCATGTAGATCAAATCATGGTTTCTTCCTTTGATCTGGAGGAAAAAGAAGCATTCCCCCCCATACATTTCCCTACTGGAATCTGATCTGTTAATCAGATCAAAAATAAGAAAAGTACTTTCCCACCCAAATAATAAGTG
Organism: Naja naja; assembly: GCA_009733165.1. NCBI lineage: Eukaryota > Metazoa > Chordata > Lepidosauria > Squamata > Elapidae > Naja > Naja naja. The sequence continues at coordinate 19,807,739 of CM019152.1, read as the reverse complement.
AATTGGTAATCACGATCATACTTAAGAGAGATAAAAATGGAGCATATGTGGAAAGTCTGAATCAGAGGTGGTATTCAGCAGGTTCTGACCAGTTCTGGAGAACCAGTAGTGGAAATTTTGAGTATTTCTTACTGAAGATTTTACAGTATCCTTCTCCTGCCACGCCCACCAAGCCACACCATAGAACTCATGATAAAAAAATTTGAATCCCACACCTGGTCTGGATGTATTTCAAAATTGAGTATTGTTTGCTGAATTTAACCTTTTCAATACACCTAAGAATGCCTTTTTCTCCCCTGTTTTCTATCAGTTCCCTCAACCCCTTCCCTTATGTCTCCCCAATCTTGTTCCCATTTCTCTCATTCTTCTTCTTCTTCTTCCCTTTTTCATTCTGTCTTCCTATGGTTTTTCACTTTCCTTTTATTTTTCTCTTTTTTATGAACTGAAATATGGACCATATGTATATGTGTTTGCATAAGCAACCTCCAAGGCCGATAATGACCCTTGCATAATTGCATCATTATGTTATGCAAGGACATAATTACATCACATGTATAGTGATATGGCATGTATTTATTATTTTATCTGTATGTGTGTAAACCTTTCTGCTATGTACGGAAGAGTGATTTGTGAACAAAAGTAGGTCTGCATTTATCAAAATATTTATAGATGCAGAATTAATTAAGATAGATGGCTATCATATTTTACAGGCAATTAATTTTAATGAGTAGCCATTAATATTTTTCTGTTCCTTGGCAGATTTGTATATAAATACAATATGTATATAATATATATTAAATAAAAACACACTTGAATGCATAATAAGCAATATTAATTTCTTGAAGATATTTTTTGACTTTAAAATATATGTTAAAACAAGTACTAGAATAGTATAATATTTATTTCTTATCCAGTTTTCATGATTGCTCACTGACTAAATCAGACTAGGCACTATTTGTTTCTTTACTTATTTAAGTAAATATTGTGCTGATACATATCTTTCCTTTACTGAGGCATATTTAATATCTCTTTCACAGTTTATCACTAAAATCTACTTTATCACTTTAAAGTATGTTTGTATCCCCATCCCCTTTTAATTGCAGAATAATCCCATATTAACCTGAGGAAGTATGATTGACTCACAAATTTTACAACTGAAAGAATAGGGATTTAATAGGGTCCCCATGCAATTCTACCACTCTACCCAAATTATATTGTCTAAAATATCAGCATTTAGTATAATATAGTCTTCAGATCTGTTCTCATTTCTATCCCATGTTGATTACTATAATTTACTATATATATATAGAAAACAATATATATATATATATATATATATATATATGTAGGTCTAGGTGTATTCGGGTCTTGTCCCGTGTAAGATTGAGAATACCTTGGCAACGTTTCGATGAAATCTCATCCGTCATCTTCAGGCTGGTGTCTTCAGCTTCGTTCTCCTGGGAGAAGACACCTAGACCTACATACCTTTACCCGTGAAAATCTACGAAAACATATATATATATATATATATATATATATATATATATATATATTCGACTTATATGCCGCCCCCTCTCTGAAAGGACTCGGGACGGCTCACAACTAAAATACAACAATAACAATAAATTACCTAAAAACATATTAAACAATTGTAAGCTGAATTGGAATTAAAACCCCCAAAATTAAAATAAACAAACCCCAAAGAGTCAGCACAGCCCAGATTGTAAAAACAGCCAGGTTTTTAACTCGTGGCGGAAGGTGAGGAGATCGGGAGCCAGCCGGAGCTCTGGTGGAAGAAGATTCCATAAAGTGGGGGCCTTTAAAAGGTTCAGTTGTCCAAATGTTACAGCCAAACTTCTAACTAGGAATTATCATAGCCTGTTCACTTTATTTCTAAGCTTAACTAAATCTTTCATGTCTTAGCTAAAACTCTAATGAAAGAACAATCATTTTTATACATACTCCAATAAAATTGGACAGAAATCAGAACTCACCTTTGTATTTTTTTCTTTCTGTTTGGACCAAAAATAATTGGACCACTTGACAACAGCACAGTCAAATCATTTTTCTGTCCAATTTTACCCTCCCTGTAATTACTGGATAGGTAAAAAATAAATATATGAAAATGTCTCAAGAGAAGCCCAAAATAACCCCAGAAATATTCCCGATGGATAATACAACTGACATTGGGTAGGAACTGAAACAAAGGAGATGCTTTAAATTAAATGTAAATTGTTGGAAATTAGTTTCCAGAACTAACTGATTGGCCAGAGTAGTCCTATAACATATGTAACTTTTCCAAGAATGAATTAGTCTGTCAGGTAAATCTAATCTTTGTTTTATTTATTTATTTATTTATTATTTGAACTTATATGCCGCCCCATCTCCGAAGACTCGGGGTGGCTTACAACTAAAAACAAGAGACAATAAATACATTAAAAAAACAATTAAATTAAATTATAAGTTCAAACATTTATAAAATAATTAAAAGCAACCCTCCCCAAAGGGTCACAGCCCGGGTTGGTCAAATAATCAGGTCTTCAACTCGTGGCGAAAGGTGCGGAGGTCAGGGGCCAGGCGGAGCTCCAAAGGCAGTTGATTCCAAAGGTTTAAGAACCTTGTTACAAGAACTTTACCATCTTGCAGTGAATTTCCACATCTCTTTGTGACCTAAAAGCTGCATATGATTTGGGACCAAACTATTGAGAAGACCATACTCTTCCATAGAAGTGTTTTTCATAGAATATCACTTTATCTTGAGTTTTTATTGTCCTTTCATACATTTTTTCAGAAAGAGTTTTGAATTTTTCTCTTACTCTTAACGGATATTGTAGTAAATGCAATTATTATATTACCTCAAAGAATGTTTTAATGACAGTTTATCTATATTTTATTATAAGATACCTTGAACATGTGTTTTAGTGCATGGATATACATAGGCAAGTAAATAAATACAAGGTATTTATTACTTTTTTGATAAGTCTAAATAATAAATAAGAGATTGAGATTAGAATTGATAATATAAAAATATACTGTATGGTATTATATCAATTCAATGTTTTCTAATAAAATAGTGTATTCACTAGGAACTTGTGAGGAACTGGATTCAAAAATAGAATTGAGTTTGATATATATACCCTGAGCTTGATGGAAATATGATGAGGGAATCCCTGTTTACTCTGAATAAATTTAAATCTCACTACCAGTAGATGAATTATATCATAGGTCATTAAAGGAATGAACATTTATGTATTATCTGTAAGAAATACTGCCGAACTGATTAATTGCTACATAACTGGAGGTTAGGTATTATTGAACCTATATTTAATAAGAGGCTAAAGGAACATCCATCAAATTATAGACTAGTTAGTCTAACACTGATAGACATTAATTTGTTAAGAAAAAAAATCTTGCCACAGCAATTTTGTCTATTTTTCTATTTAAGTCCAAACAAATGTTAGGGGCAAAAACTCCTAACAGTAAGACTGGTTTACCACTATAGAGGTAGTAGGCTCGTCTCCATTGCATGTGCTTAAGCAGAGGCTAGGCAGCCATGTGTACTGTAATACAGATTCCTGCACTTAGTGGAGGAAGGCTCAGTGACATAAATATCCTATTCAGTGAGTAAACATTATTCAATAGTTAATTTTCATTTATATGTTTTTTATTCTGAAGTTTAGCCATGGAACATTTTGATCAAAGTGCTCTATCTATTTTATGTCTTACTCTCAATAGCCACCTTTCCCACGTCTTATTTATTTTGTCAGATCAATATATTTCACAATTCTCAGTGCTTCAAAAGCAGTTTTTCAGTTTACTTCAGAATAGTATGCTTAAGAGAACAGGAAAAAAAAGCAAATTTAAAAACTCTTTAGACATGCTGACCTGGTCACTTTTACATATTCACTATTGAGTTACTGGGTAGATGGGAAGTGCTTACATCTCTAGTTGCTGAGGAATCTGAAAATTGGAAGAACATATATGACATTTGAAAGCATAACAGATTGCAATTTTGTGAAGAGAGAGAGAAGACAAAATAAAAGTGGGTAATTTGCCTTGTGCAAATGACTGCTTCTAGTAAAGAACTGAAAAATATTATGTGCTCTGAATAAATACATTTTGAAAGGTCACATAACCCAAATATGATCTTCTATGGTTGAAGATGAAGAAAGCAGCAGAAATAAGGAGAGAGAAACGGGAGAAAGAATAATGGAGAGGCAGAATACATTAACATTAAGCAAAAAGCCCTGGTAGAACAGGAAGTGCTTTGGGAACCACAAATAGATTGAAACTGGGAATAAAACTCATCACATTATAAGTCATAATGAAAGTCTAGAGGTTCTTCTGTTACCTTGAGGTTAATATCATGCTTTAGAAATAACTATTTCACTCCTGAAACTTTGCTCCTCAACTCTGCAAACTTTGCAACTTCTATAAAATAAGAATACAAATATTTATTAATCAAGGACCCTCATTGCTTCTGATTTTAACTATATTATCCATTGTTGAATTTTTCAATTAGTTCCAATTATTAAATATCCATCTTAATTATATAGCTTCCTCCAATGTGGTAGCCTCCTAGCTCCATACAGACAATAACAGACTACATGCTGAAATCTCTACAAGCTGAAATGTGGATAAAAAAATACCTCTTGTTCATGGTCAATACCAGTTCTACTATTGGATATTTTATTATATCTGGCCTTATGGCTGTAGATATGATTTGATTTGCCATAGTTAATTAGCTAGTTGGTGGTCAGGAAAAGAACAATATTTACAGATATTCAGAATTGTTTAGAATAACTATCTTTTACCAAGGGTCATGCTGATCATTATTTTTGGAAATCCCTCAGAGAAGAATTGAAAAATTCCCATGCGAGAAATAAAAATAGATTCATCTTATTTTAGTGAACCTCTGAGTTCACAATAGCATGCCAAGCAAAACTGAAGTAAGTAGGAAATTATCCAAACTTGGAAATTCAAATATACAGAATGTGATGCATTCCATATGATAATGAAGATTGTCGCCGTTATTGGTAGATCCTGATCACATTCTTGTCCTTTTTATTTCCTACTTAAGCTTTTCCTTGTATTCTTGTATTATACACTCTTCTGCTTTCTGCAGTTATTGAAAAAGTTTTTGAAAATTGTAGAACTTTTTTTATTGACCAAATGAAAAGTGATATATCAGAATTCTTAAATAAACTAAATATTAGAGAGGTCTTATTATTCATACACTTACTTTTATAAAAAAAATCAATGCACTTTTTATCACCATAGCTTCTTTTGATCTTGAGACATGATCCTGAGCATTACACCCCCAACTGATTTCTGAAACTATTTTATAGTTCTTATGCATTTCCTAGCTTGCTTCTGACAATACTTGAATGACAGCATATTTTAGAAGTCATATCTATAGAGTTAAAGATGAAAAGCATTTTCTTGGTGTGAATCTAAAATGGGTAGCTTACAATAACTGAGTAACGCATTCTGAAGAGATATGAGTACTTTTGTGTACTTAACACTCAGATTTTCTTTTTGATCTCACTCTGCACATTTAAAAGCTTCTTAATCTTGTTTTTTTTTTATAGCTCATCTTGAAAGTTTATCAAGAGTTGCTTTCATACTGGATATACGTGCATACTATATCTGTCATATATTTCTTTTATCTTTTTTAAAAAAAATACATATATAACAAACTTTATTTTTTAAAAATGTTTATTTATCTCTCTCTTTCCCTATCTCTCTGTTAGTCATTGATCATGTCATCTTGTTTTGGGCTAAGTGGAATATTTCATTAAGGACTGTTGACTGTATTATTATTAGTGGATTAGCTGGTTTGGTAGTGTTTATTGATCCTTCTTTCTAAGTAATATTTCAATGGATATCTCATTTAATTACAACTAAACATTCACTATTTTGGTGAATGTCCCCAAAACTAAAAAAACAGCACTATTCTTCCTAAAACCTATCCTTGTAAAATGTGGAACTGTAGCTGATTAACTTAGTCAAATGTCTATGGAGATTCTCAGTCATCCGGGTCATAGTTTTCCCAAAGGTGCTTTTTCAAGGCGCAACTAAACTTTCTTGTTTTTCTTTGAAGATGTTCCACTTCTCATCTAAGAAGCTTTCTTCAGCTCTTAGAGGCTTAATCAATGACAGCTGGTTATCAGAAAAGAAAATGGCAATCAAAAATGAAATGTCACTTGGCTCTTCATTTAATACATTAGGGCAGGTGTATAACATGCAGTCAAGGATTGTATTTAATGCTTGTATCTTTTTGTGGTGACTTCTCAGAAACTGGATAGAACAATTTCCTACCAGTTTGAAGTTGGAAATTGTATAACACAGTAATTCTATAATCATTAAGACAGGTTTACTATAATTTAAGAACAAATTGTCCTGAAATATGACATACTCTATTTTGTGATTCTTAGCTCTCTTCTTTTGACATCTATACTTTCATAAGTGTGACTTGAAAGAAGCAGGTTCCATACCAAAGTTTGATATATATCTTAGAAGAAAAATTTTAATTTATATCCTCAACTGCAAGCTGCTAATTGTGTATGATAGTCCAATAATTTTTTCCATGTGGTCTCTGACTGGGAACATAGGGGGAATAGCAAGTTAGAGTACAACACATAGCCAGTAATATTTATTCAACTCAAACTCATTATTCTAAGTATAATGATGTAATTAAAGTTGCTGCCAGAAGAAATCTTATACGGCTTGGATTATTCAAGAGAGACACATTCTATTGCAATGTGATTTTGCTTACAGATCCCTACAGAGATCTTCTATAGTCAGTTTTCTGTAGTTAGTGTAACGGAACTGGGCTTAAAATTGAAGTCATTGAGTTCTAATCCTTGCTTACTTAGAAAGACAGTTGGGTAACCATGAGGCTGTCACTCTGTCTCAGTCTTAGAATGCAGGTAATGGCCAACCACTTCTGAAATCTTACCAAGAAAACTGGAGAGATTAGTTGAGAATGTTGCTAGGCATTAACACTGGCTTGAAGGCAGCAACAAACAAATCCATTGGTATCATTCATCTAAGTAATATTGTATGTTGTAGAAATATTACATACAGGAGTTTTAATATAATATCACAAACATAGTGACCGATACTAAATTATTATTTTTAAATTGTATTTCTATAAATGTTGAGATTCTTTTCTGGAATGTGCCTTTTAATAATATCTTTAGTCCCTGGTCTACACAACATTATTATATAACATTAAAAATATTTCTTAAAATGATATCAGAGAGTGAATCATCTAATAGAAATATAATAATAATAAATATTAATCAATTTACAATCAGATACTATTGCAGATCTTTTCATAAATATTATTGTATGACAAGATTCTCCCATACTATATCTGTGCCTGTTGTTTCTGTTTATTGTTAATGATCTTATTAAATTTTATTGTTCCTATTGTAACCTATCATTATCAATTGTAATGTTTACAGTTTTACAATCAAGACATAATATTTGTACAACATAACCACAATTTATGAAGAAAGTTATTGATTAAAAAGAAAAGAAGAAATATCATCTGTGTTGTTTTTGAGGTTCTTGTATTCTTATTTCTTTATTCTTAAGTGTTCATGTAAAAATGTCTTCTAGTTCTCTGGTGCCTTTTTTTCTTCACCTTGTGAAGATACAGGCACTCAATCTTTTTCCTTCAACTGTGTTGAAAAATGAATGACTTGTGACAGTCAATCCTATGATTGACTTATGTTTAGAGGATCTTGTTAATCTGTCTATATATTTAAATTGTACAAAGATGCTGAGCCCAGCTTTGTTCTTCAAACCAAAATCTTTATTGTACAAGCAGCTTAATTCAAATAAATTTACAGAAAGATTTTTACCAGTTTCTTGTGCCTTCTTTAAATTTCTCTTCTCTCAGGTCTTACTTGGTTTCTCTGTCTACCTATGTAGATAGGTTTTCTCAGTCCTTCAGATTAAGAATAAACCCTAAAGAAACTTAGACCTCTTTAGAGAACTTAAAACCCTTTTAAGGCTTTTCCCTCTCTCTCTCTGTCTCTCCTATCTCTTATGGCTAGAAGTTCCTCCACCTCATACATTTGAGATACTCAAGCTGAGCAGAAACAATATCAGCAAGAGCAGGCAAGGAGAGCAATGGACCCCAGTAGACACACACTCACTTTGACTCCTTTTTGACTCTGAGGTAAATTGCTGTTGGGCTGCCCCTTATATACCAAGGGGCGTGGCTTGTGATGCCACTCCAGGGTATCTGCTGTTACCCTGTCATTGGTGGATTTGGTTTCCCTTCAAATCCCCACAAGTTGTAAACTGCATAGCAACACCAGAAAGTTCCATTTTCTGACAAACTGGCATTAGGCTAGTTTTCCATGATACCTTCAAAATATAGTTCATTACTCTCATACTCTCAAATTTCAAATAATCTTTTCTATCTGTTTGTCATAGTTTCCTGCTGCAACACATTTAAAGACAACAGAACCAAAATGTGAGTTTTTTTATTTGCTATATGTTAACATTTCTTTAGTATCTGATGTATTAATTCTATTCTATTGCACACATTTCAACAGATTTGAAAGAAGTCTTTTTGTCATTCTTTGCTATTCTTACTACCCTTAAAATTTCAGAAGAGAAAAATGTCAAAAGAATGACATTTTGGTGAATGCAGACCTTTCAACCAGAGGTGGTATTCAGCAGGTTCTGACCAGTTTTGGAGAACCGGTAGCAGAAATTTTGAGTAGTTCGGAGAACCGGCAAATACCACCTTTGCTGGAGATTTTATAGTATCCTTCTCCTGCCACGCCCACCAAACCATGCCCACAGAACTGGTAGTAAAAATTTTTTGAATCCTACCACTGCTTTCAACTTACTGATTTCAACTCTATCCACCCATTTCTCATGAGCCTGGGGCCACCTTTGGTTATGTAGAGAGTGTTTTTTGTTTTTCTATATTTCATGTTTTTATTTATATTTAGTCTTTGTTTTATCTTTGAATCTGTATATATATATATATATATATATATATATATATATATATATATGTAGGTCTTGGTGTATTCGGGTCTTGTCCTGTGTAAGATTGAGAATACCTTGGCAACGTTTTGACGAAATCTCATCCGTCATCTTCAGGCTGGTGTCTTCAGGTTCGTTCTCCTGGGAGAAGTGTGTGATCGTGGCTGTTTTTCCCTTTTAAACTCTAGAGTTGGCTGTGTTGTTACTTCTTGATTGGTTTGTGGAGTTGAAAACATCAGGAGGTTGCAACACAGACAATGACCCAGGAGACTACAGCGCCACACCCAGGATGTCACAACAATAGAACTCAGAAGGTCATCACACAGCCCATTACCCAGGTCGTTACAACACAAAAGGCTGAGAGACACAGAGCCACTACCTCAGCCACACAGGCTCTTACGAAAAAGCCAACCAATCAGCAAACATCAACTCCATCAACCAATCAAGAAGCAACAACACAGCCAACAACACAGCCAACCAATCAGCAAACACCAATTCCATCAACCAATCAAGAAGCGACAACACAGCCAACAACACAGCCAACACAGCCACTTACAGCAGAGCCAGCACACCACACCTCCCCTCCAGTATTTATAGAGAGAAGGCAGCTCAGATCACGCTTTGCTGGCACAAGCACAAAGCCGAAGACACCAGCCTGAAGATGGCGAGTGGGATCTCGTCAAAACGTCGCTAAGGTATTCTCAATCTTACACGGGACAAGACCCGAATACACCAAGACCTACATACCTTCACCCATGAAAATCTATGAAAACATATATGTATGTATGTATGTATGTATGTATGTATGTATGTATATATATATATGGTATTTAGGTTTCTTCGGGTATTTTCCCACATCTTAATAGTTGTGCTTTTAAAGTTATAGAGATGTTTCGGCAGAATCTCATCTGCCATCCTCAGGTTTTTATACTGGGTTCTTTTTAATTGTGTGTGTCAGGCTTGGCAGCTGTTTTTTGTTTGAATTTGGTGCTGGCTTTGTGTTTTATTTGAATGGCTTTTTTCTTCATCCTGATTGGCTGGGAGTCAAGGTCTGTGTTTATTTGTCTTCGAGTTGCTGTGTTCTTGATTGGCTGGCAACATTGTTATTTGTGTATTGGGTTTTTTTTAGTGCAGCTTGGCTTCTTGTGAATGGCCAATAATTATTTATTTTTATTTGGGTAGCTGGCTGGGGCATGTTTGGGTTGGAGGTATTGGGGGGTCTGTTTGTGTCCAGGTGTTTGTTTGGATTGTGGTATAGAGATTTTTTTTGTTTGTGAGTACAGGCTTCCAGATGATTGATAGTCTGATGGAGTCATCTCTTCTATTCATACTATTAGGTCTTTTATCAATTTCTATGGCTTCTCTGATGATTCTGTAGTTTTCTATAGTAGCTAGGGTTTTGGTGCCATTGAAGTCGATACTATGACCTGTGGCTTTCATATGTTGGACTAGTGAGGAAGTGTGTTCCAGCTTTTTTATTGCATTCTTGTGTTCTTCAAGGCATGTACTTATCCTTTTATTGGTTTGTCCTATGTATGTGGCAGGCCATGATGTGCAGGGTACTTCATATATGCCTTGGTTTTTTAGGTCAATTTTATCTTTGGGGTTTCTTAGGATGGCTGATAATTTTTTGTCCACTTTGAAGGCAGTTTTGATGTGATGCCTGCATGGTATCTTGCTGATTTTGTTTGTTGTATCTCTTATGTAGGGCAGGACAGCTGTTCCATAGGTCTGTTTATCTTCTGAGTGTCTATTGTGTTTCAGTGTGTTTTTGTGGATCAGGTCCACGATTTTGTTTTTGTGGAAGCCGTTAGCTATCAGTACTTTGATCAGGGTGCATAGTTCAGTCTTTATGTGTGCCTTGTCTGCCAGGCATTTGGTTCTGGTAATTAGTGTTTTGGCCAGGGAGTTTATTTGTGCTGGGGGGGGGGGATTGAGTGTTTAGGTAGTGGTTGGTGTGTGTTTTCTTCTGGTATAAGGTGTGTCCTAGTGTGCAATATGTTTTTTTGTAGATTAGTGCATCTAGGAATGGTAGTTGTTTGTTTGTTTCTATTTCCATGGTGAATTTGATTTTGGGGTGTGTGCTGTTTAGTTGTGTTAGGAAATTGTTTAGGTTTTCTTTTCTATGGGGTCAAATAACAAATGTGTCATCGATGTATCTTAGCCCTGGCAAATGCCAACCACAAACCCAAACTATGGCTAAGATACATGATCCTAATGTCAGTATTCTTCAGTTATATAGTGGTCATTGAAGACAACCGATCAATGCCGCCACAGCTGTTAAAATTCCCAGAGTTGAATATTCTCTTAAGGTACAATATTATAATAATCAATGATTGAAAGTCTAATCAATTCTGTCCTGCTTCCTAGATATTAGCACCAATATCCAGACTACTCTTAACTTTTAAAGTTATTAAAATACAATAATCAGGTAAGTTACTAATAAGATGTTAATGAATCTTATAACAATTTAAAACAAGTTTGATGGATATGTAAAAAAGCTAAAAGAAATTGGATACAAATATATGCATTAATTCATGACATTTTAAAAACTGAAGTACAATTGAAAACATTTTTCTTTTGAGACTAATAAACAGCAAATAGAAAAAAAGTCACGAAACTTTTTTTATACATGACAACATCAGTGTTTTTTACATGCTCAAAAGTATAAATGTTTGATACTTCCCACAATGGAAAAATGGTTGATGAAGATGAAATTTACTAAATTATTTTCATTAGAAGAAAAAGAAAATATCCACATTTATGTTCTGCCTAGAAATCCCCTATAGCTCCCTTGTATAAAACAGGAAAAGTATGCATTTGCAATTTGTGGGTTTGTTGGTTTATTTAAAAATAATGAATAATAAAAAAGTTACCCTTTTTGGTAATTATAAAATAAGAGATAACTTTGTAATCAAACTTGTATTTGTGCAAAGGAAATCAGAAGCTTCTTTCTGTTTCTTTTCCCTTTCTGCATTTTTGTTCTCTCTCTCTTTCTCTCCTTATTATCTAATTCCTTATTAGTTTCTGTTAGTTTTTATGTTATATGACTGAAAATCTAATTTAAATAGGTTCTATACTCAAAGTTACCATGAGTACTAAAGACAGTTAAATATTTGTGACTGTCTTTCTTGAAAGTTTAAGGCCCCCTGAGATCCAACTTGATAAAAATGCATGAGTTCCATAGCTATTTCAAGTAAAAAATGAAGGTTAAAATTAATGTTCCATAATTATTACAGAATTAAGAAACAGTCATAGGTCATATACAAGAAACCATTCTTCTTAACAAAAGATAAGAATAGCAGAGAAGGAACAGATAATGTAGCCTAAAATTTAGGCATGTTTCTTCAATTGTTGATTTAGAATAGTGGCATAATGAAGGAATTTTCACTCTAAGAATGAAATTGATTCAAGACTGATATAGTTGAACTTTGGAAGGGAGGAGGTCTTAGTAATGTTCTGTAGGATGAAAGTCCAAGTTCACCATATTAAAAAATACCCAAGGGTGATTAAGTTAGCTCCCGGTGCATGACTTAAATTTGGTGAATCAGTGGGTAGATGGAGGGAGAGAGGGAGGAAGAGAGGGAGGGAGAGAGGAAAAGAGGGAAGAAGGAAGGAAGGAGAAGGAAGGAAGGAAGGAAGGAAGGAAGGAAGGAAGGAAGGAAGGAAGGAAGGAAGGAAGGAAGTCTGAATAATATGTCTGAAGTGCTACCACCATTCTGTATCTCTTCTCTTTTCACTGAATGTGAACACAACTACATTTTTCTCCCATGTGCATATTCAGAATTTTAAATGAATGTTATGGTTATTCATTCAAAATTATAAGATCAGATTTACAGTTAGACTGCCAAGATAGGTATAAATAGTAAAAAAAATAATTTTATCCAAATTAAAATAATGGATTTGCAATTTACTATCTTATTTTAGGACATTTTCTTCCACCCCACCATCCATTTTGCTTTGGCAGGTTGCCACATTCTTAAAGAATATATTAATAATGGGCTGTAACCTGCCACTATTTTTAAGGATGCACACATACATAAATACTCAACACACTATTTGTTGGAGCAAAGAATATTTTGCAAAGTAAAGAAAAAGTATAGTAAAAATTAATGAGCAAAAGACAACAAGAAGAAAAAAAATCCAAATCAAACCACATTTCCATAAGCACCTTTTACTTAACCTATCTATTTCTATTCTTGGAAAGCATCTTTTACCACATTCAGTCACCAATGTATACATTGCTTGAGTTACCAAGAAGTGACTCACATTTGACCACTTTCAGTTTTGAAGATTCCTGCTACAATTTCTGGCAAAATATCAGGATACTAAATAGACCACAGACTATTAGCCTAGAATTCTTTATCACTGGGCTGATGCTGACTGTGAAAGTTTCATCTATATATCTTCAACTGGCTTTAGGGATTTTCTTACAGGGTGTATGCAGAGTCCTGTGACATGTTTGGAAATAAACAGAATTCTTATCCTTTGGAATATTAAAAGAATATAGAGTGTTTGGCAGTATGTTATAGACATCAGGACACTAAGTTGGCTATTCTGTGTTTAACTCAAAATTAACCTGAAATATAAAGTGACATCATGAGTTTTTCTTGGCTCTCCACAAAAAAAAGGAACAGTTGCAGCAAGGTAATTTCACATATATGTAAAACAATGAAATATGCAGAAGTGGAAAAAAAGACTCTCAGCATATTTTTTGAAATATCTAGTACTAAATATCTGTACTGTGCACTTTAGAACTTTGTTGGAAATATTTGTAATAGTTGATGATTCACCAATAACAAGCAGCCATCAAATTGTTCACAGATTAATGAACACTTAGTTTATCTTTTAATGGTTCAGAAAATTCCTTTAGAATTTGTTTACGATTTGATAAATGTTACTTCATACTGAGTGAGTGAGTGAGCAATCAATCAGAAATATTTGTTTCTTTTGTGCTGTTTTCTCTATGAATAGTTTTTTCACAGATTTCTACATTATTGGGAAGATACTTTTTAGACTATCCAATGGATGTGATTTTAAAAAGTCTTCCTTATTTGAATAACATGTAGGCTTACATGTTCTGCAGCATTATAAATCTGTTGCTATAGAAGTTAGTTTACTGAATTTTGTCAACAAATGTATAATAATGTCTCTAAAATTTTAGGTTTTATATTAAAGACAGTGAAGAACTTCAAGATTTAAATTAAAAATAGATATCACTGCATTAAGTTTATGTGAATGCAATCATTTACCTTAGAATCTATAGGCATTTTAAGTATTAATAACAATTGCTATAACATGGGCTTTTTTAAAATGAAAAAGTTGAACTTTGCTGAAATAATAGAGTAGGATATGACAGGTAACATAGGTGGCATTAGATCAGAAATGCTTCTCCGTACCAGTAGTCTTCATATTATGACAAAATAGATCCTACTTAAAAAACAGAGTCTCTTATAGTCATGTGAGAAGTATGACTTGCTTTCAGAATAGCAAAAGTTTGGCATGAGGCTGGTAGCCTCTGTGGCTGAAAGCTGAGCATCACATCAAATCATATTAGCCAGACTCCTCTGCAAAAAATAGAAAGGTATGTTGAGTGCTGCTGGGCCCTGGAGCTGGATGAGGAGCAGGCTGAGTTTCTTGGGTGGTTGAATGGGAAGGAGGCGTGGATCTACTTCTGAGGCTATTTGCTTTTCCTGACCAACTTTAGGCTTCCTTCTATGACTGAGTTGCCAGATTTGGAGTTGGCTGGTGTCTGGGGCAACTTTCAAAAATAGATGCAGAGCACTAGGTGCCACAGGAAAGGGGGGAACTTTGGGAGACCCAGGATAGGTAGTCCTATGTCTGTGCTAGACTTCCAAGGGCCTCCACCATCCATGAAGTAACCCATGCTCCACTTAACAACCAGCATGTTCATTTATTGATTACAATAAGAACAGGGATAGGGATCATTGAATGAGATCTTCACTTAATGGCATTATGACATGCAACTGTAATGGGCAGACTCCATTATGGTCATAAGTTGAAGACTACCTATACTAAAGAACACTAGGCCTGTTGTGCATTGTCATTCATAATTATGTTTATATTCATGTTTCATACAGTTTGTTTAATATATCTTTATAATACAACTCTTGAGCATTTGTACTCCTTGAAAATGCAGATGAAGATGTAAATATTTAAATCAGGGCTTCCCAAAATCTTCAGCTAATTAATTTCTCCATAATTTTCAGATTGTTAATCAACTTGGAAACATTTAATATATGAAAATAATTTAATAAATGCTACTTTAACTAATAATACTACAAACAATAATAATCCTCCAGTAAGGCACTACCCTAAAAGGGCCTTGGTGGCTCAGGCTGTTAAATGCCTGCACTTAAGTTCCAGCTGCCTACAATTACTGTAGGCTCGAATCCCACCAGGCTCAAGGTTGACTCAGCCTTCCATCCTCTCGGGGTAAGTAAATTGAGAACCCAAGATTGTTGGGGGCAATTAGCTGACTTTGTAAAAATGCCGCTTAGTAATAAGCAGGCATATACAATGGAATGAAGGCTATTGCTGAGCACACTGGGTTGTATCCCAAAAATTGTAAGCTGCCCTGAGTCTTTGGAGAAGGGTGGCATATAAATGTAATTTAAAATAAAAAAAAATAAAAATTAATGTGGTTGTGGGGCTTATATGTTGTAAGGAAAATGAGAGCTATGCAGGCAGTTGAACCATACTGGAAAGGTCTCATCAGAGGAGTCAGATAAAGAGTGTCTTTCTCATAAAAAATATGATGAGATGTAAATTACAGAAACCCATACCAACTTGCTTGCCACTCATGTCAACAAGGACTGCACTAGGTGTTGCAGTTCCTGGGCATCTGATGAAAGCTGGACTACAGAACTAAGGATTGTTGGCTCAGCAACAAGAACCAGCAGCTACAGAACTAGGAAGGAAATATACAATGAATGGAAACAAAGAAATAATAATGATCAGTTATTTCAGTTACCAAGCCTTAAGAACAAATGCATACAAAACTAGAATTGAGAAGACAGCAACAGACAGAAAGTGCGACCTCTGCAAAGAAGTGAACAACCAGTTAACCACCTAATTAAATGCTGCAAGAAGATTGCACAGACTGAGTACAAACAATGGCATGTCAAAGTAGCAACAACGGTACATTGGAAGATCTGCAAGAAATACCATATGTCTGGTCGGAGCATAAAATAGAAAAAAATCATAGAAACGAAGAAGCAGAACTGATCTCGGACTTTCAAACAGTTGGGTACCTGATGCATCATATCAGACTTAACAGATGTCAATAGGAAAGACAAAATAGTCTAAATGGTGACATAGCAATACCTGGAGACAGCAGAATAAGGTAAGGTAAGGTAAGGTAAGGAACTGGAGCAAATAACAAAATGCAAAGACCTACAAGTAGAAATAAAGCAATTGTGGCAAAAGAAATTAAAGGTGATACCAATAGTAATCTGCCTTGGGTGCAATCCCAAAACAACTAGAGCACCACATGAACACCATTTGCATTGGAAAATTCACCACCAGTCAATTGCAGAGGCAACTTTATTTGAAACACTTACATCCTACAATAATATTAACACCATCAAACATCCACATCAGGGGTGGGATTCTACCAGTTTGGACCAGTTCAGGCAAACCCCTTGCTCCGAATATCAGTGGCAGCGAACTGGTTCGCTGCAATGAGCATGTGTGCCCACCCACCTGCCCCTGCTTTTTCCTATTCTTTATTTCCTTCTTTTAGAGCACAGCTGATTTGCATGGCACAGCAATTTGCCACACCTCAGCTGTTTTATTCACAGGGACTGCAGTAGAAGGTAAGTATTAGAGCTTTTTAAAATGTGGAGCATGCACGGATTGCGCAATCACTGAACCGGTTGTTATACCGGTGGAATCCCACCCCTGATCCACATCTGCCTAACTGGAGTCTTTGGGAAGGACTCCATAGGTGGATAAAAGTGGCAAATCCAGTCTGAACATCTGGTTGACTGTGCAACAAACCATAATAACAGTTACAATGACTTCTTGGGTAGTCCCATTGACCATTAGAAGATGATATTTACCACTTTGGGGAAACCTGATTTAGATGAATCTTATTAAAGTTTTCTTGGTAGTACTATTGGTTTGTCACAGTGTTTGTAGAAAGAACAACCAATGAAGACTTAGAATGCCGCTTAGTAATAAGCAGGCATATACAATGGAATGAAGGCTATTGCTGAGCACATTGGATTGTGCTCCAAAAATTGTGAGCCGCCCTGAGTCTTCGGAGAAGGGCGGCATATAAATGTAATTAAAAAAAAAAAGAATGGAAATGAAGCAAACATAAAGAACCAAGAATAAAAGCAGAGAATTTAGGAAGCTGTCTAAAGTTCTCAGCTCTGCTGCAGATACATATTTTTTTTATTGTTCATATTCCATCACACCTATAAGAGGAAATCAGTTTGTTGCTCAGAGCATTAGGACAGATGAATTTTATTCATGCTAGTATCCTTCCAATATGTCACAGCAGAAAATTCCATCCCAAACATCATTCTCACTATGTGACTTAATTGTCTGTGTAGAGGCAAGATCACCACTGTTCTGAATATAAATGCAAAGTGAGCTCCCATTTGGCAAATGAAATATTTGACATACTTTTATGTGAACATTTTCTGAGCAGTGCCACACTCACACCAGGTAGCAATGCAATGTTCATCATTAGTGCTGAAGAAATCTCAAAAGAGACAATTAAACTAAAGAGTCCACTTAGGCAGCAGATGCCAAAGTTTCAGTATTAGATCTATTTGTCATAATACACAGACTCTTGATAATAATGTGCAAATGACAACAGCATCATTAACTCTCTTTCCTGCACCCACAAATATCTCAAAAGTGCTTTAAGCTGGTCCATGTAAATTGCTCACTAAATGCAAGAATGATTCAGTATAGCATCTGGCTTAGTCACAAAATATTTTAATAATTATTTTTAGCTTGCTATTAAACACATAATACAATTAATGGCTCTTCAAGTAAACCACCTTCTCAGTAAAAGCAATAGGAAACTGTTCAAATTATCAGATTATGTTGGACCTAGATCTTTATTTTGTAGGCTAAATTATTTAAAATTCCTCACATATTGAGCTGCAGCCTTTAAAACTATAGGATGTTTATTAAAATATATATTTTACATATCTGTAGATGAGCAGTTCCACAGCTTAATTACATCTTGATTTTCTTCTATTTTACAAAAACAATGGGAAGCATTTAACTGAAGTTTATTTATATACTCACAGAGAAGTATGTCTCTTTTGTTTGGGAGAAAAAGGTAATATGATTGGAAACAAGTTGCAAAACAATGGCAAAAACTGTGTCTTAGCATTTACAAGAATGGATACATCATTACATTAACAAACCATTATACTCCTGCATCATTGTTGAAGCATGTATTAGGTATGCAAATAAAGCCTGCCTTATACATGCAGATCCCCCCTTCTCCCTAGTTTTACCTTACCTGTCAAAAAACCACAGTGAAGTTGTAGGTTTGAATGATAATATTTTCCATGAACATAATAAATGTTGCTGGTTTGTATTAGAAAACTGCCATCTTAATGTGTTTTTCCATATACGTGAATGCTGTATTAAACATTAACCTTTATAATATTAAAATATATAGAAAGATATATGAGCATATAGTAGATGTACAAAATTTTTCAAAGATAGCATGTGGGACAACACTGCCATCCACATACTAATGTAAGATATAGAGAGAGAGGTGTAACAGTAAGCTTTTTGATAAAACATAACATGAGACATTACTTGCATCAGGCCCTGCTTTACTGATAGATATGCCCATCTCCATTAGATGACTATTTAGACCAGGGGTGTCAGATTCAATGCATCATGGCAGTGTCACATGACATATGAGGACTTTTTTCCCCTTCACTAAACCAGGGTGGCCGTGGTCAGCAAATGATGCATCTGGCCCGCAGTCCGGGAGTTTGACAGCCCTGATCTAGACTATGTTGGAAAACTTCCAATGAAGAGGAAAAAACCATTCTGTGGAGTAACTTATTCCTCTAGTGACATTCTTACTGTTTCTTACTAATATATAATCTGTATCTTCTGCTTTGCGGTTTCATTCCATTATTATTATTATTATTATTATTATTATTATTATTATTATTAATTTATTTATTTATTTAGACTTGTATGCTGCCCTTCTCCCTAAGGACTCAGGGCGGTGAACATTAGTTGTAGTAAGCCTCTGAAGTAAGTGAGAATAAGTCTAAATCCTCTACAATATGGCTGCATTTCAGATGTTTGACAGCTGTGATCATGTTCCTTTCAGTCTTCTTTTCTGCAAGCTAAACATACCTGTTCTGACCCAGCCTTAGCAGAAGCAAGAAACAGACTCCTTGTCACTAAAAACTCCTATTTATTTATGTCTTGTGAATGAACTGCATTCACCCACCGAAAAGTTCAGACAATAGTCCTTCAAAGAGTTAACTGCAGTAACAGACCTTATCAGTTCCTTGCAATGATTGCAAGGCTGTGAGCTTCCAGTCAAAAGGCTGCAAATTAAGTTCTGGCAAGCAGTATCTGTGGCATGAAATACAATGAGCAAAATCTTCAAAAATATGAACTGTTGTCTCTTACGCTAACCACTCCCCTTTTCTTCTATTTATTCCCAGCCGGGGAGGGGCCATTCAGCATCCATTTGTGCTTTGTTTCCCGAGTCAGCTTCTTGTACTCTGTTGTTCCCTTCTCCTAACAAACGTGCATCTGGAACAGACCCCAGCTGTTCTTTCTCCTCACGCATATCAGCTTCCAAAGGCAGTGTTCAGGTGGCTGGGAAACGTCGGAGGGCCCTGATTCTATCTCTACATCTGATGCAGAGCATCCATCAGAGCCTTCCCCAGACTCCAGAACTGGCCCATTGACTGAGTCTGCCACCAGCTCCACTGGCAGCTGGTGGGCCACAACACTACCTAGGTCTTCTAAATATTCTTCATAAGACTTAAGACACCAGTCATTTTGCCCTTTTGATAACCCTGCTCTACACTTGCTCAAGTTTATCTTTGTCTTTTTAAACTGGGAATGTAGAACTGAATATTCAAGTGAGATCTGATCAAGGCAGAATAGAATGACGTAATTACTTCTTGCTCTGGACTCAGTGCTCATCTTAATTCTTCTCACAGATGTAACTCTTTGCATATGTATTACAGTACTGGGATATGTTGAATTTGTAATCCATTAGTACACCCAAGTCCTTCTCACATGTGCTGCTCTGGAGCCACTTTCTGTACATATTTCTTTTATTTTTCTTAGTTAGATGCATGACTTTCATTTACTGTTCTTAGATTTAATTCTACTTGTATTCTGCCCCCTATTCTAGTCTGTGTAAATGCTTCTGAATTTTTCCTTCTGCCCCTCAGTGCAGCATCCTCTCATGTCTTTATATCTGCCTCCTTTATTTTTGAGCTTGCGACACAAGCTGCTTAGTTTGCCAACAGAAAAATTACTCTGAGGACTGCATAGAGGTCTGCTGAGATGCACCAAAGTTAACTTTGCAGTAAGGTTGGTGTGCTTGAAGAAGCTCAACCTTGGTAAGACAAGGTAGTCTGCTGTACCTATTCTTCAGCAAACAAAATAGTTTGGGTCCCTTTCTTCATTTCTCAAGACCAGTACATACATCTTTAATCTAGCCTTACTGACATCACTTGGTAGAAGCACTAATAACCACAGAACAACTTGTGAGCCTTGGTGGTGCAGGCTGCTAAATGCCTAGCTCTTAAGTTCCAGCTGCCTGCAATTATTGCAGGCTCGAATCCCACCAGGCTCAAGGTTGACTCAGCCTTCCATCCTCTTGGGGTAGTTAAATTGAGGACCCAAGATTGTTGGGGGAAATAAGCTGACTTTGTAAAAATGCCACTTAGTAATAAGCAGGCATATACAATGGAATGAAGGCTATTGCTGAGCACATTGGGTTGTGCTCCAAAAATTATAAGCCTCCCTGAGTCTTTGGAGAAGGGCGGCATATAAATGTAATTTTTTTTTAAACTGACCATTCCCCCTCAGAGTACATAAACATTTTGTATATAAATAATTCTATAGCCCAAAATAAATACATCTAAGTTGTTCACAGTTTCTGCATTCATGCATATCAGCATGCTCACACTTTTGCTTTTTTTCTGGGCAAAGTTACTCTCACAAATCAAACTTTACCAGAGGAAAAAGTAAAGGGAGAATTGGTAAAAGACCCTAAGTGCCAAGGGAGAGTCTTCCCTGAGATTCCAGCCTGTCCTAGTTACATGGGCAGAGCCAATTTCATTTACCTTTTTTGCAACCTCCAATTTGCCCCCCCTAAAACTAATTATAACAGTGGATTGGAAGACAATTGCTTCTATATGAACATACCAGATTGGCAAAAACAATTGGGAGAAGGTAGTCCCAAAGATATCTGGGTCCTAAGCCACTAAGGTCTTTAAAGTGTCAATTAGTACTTTGAATTACATTTTGAAACAGTGCAGTGCAGCTTTTGAAGAAATATTATGTATATTTCCCCATCTAGGGAGAAAATCAAAATATTACTTATCAAGTATTTGCCCTAAGCTAATTGATTACTTAAGTTCTCTTTTTATTTTTATGTTTTTGCATATAAACTGAATAAAATATATTCAGTCTGTGTCAATACTTTTCCTCAGGGAGACATCCTAATGATGTTTCATTTCACTTAGATCACAGATGTCAAACTTGTGACATCACATTGCCATTACATGACATTTCATTAGGTTTTTCCCCTTCGCAGAGCTGGGGTGGGATGGCCTGCGTATAACACATCTGATACAGCTGCCAGTTTGACCTTCTTGACTTAGATGCTTTGCATTACTTCTTGACCCTTCTTCTGCACATCCAACATGGAGATCAACTCTTTCAGCATTTCCAGTTCAATCTGAAAAGATGAAGGTGACCTCAGTAATAATGCCAAATAATAACACATCTAATCAGCTTTGAAACAGGACTATATGTTGTTTTATGAAGCATTTTTTATGAAATCGAAGAAGAAACCCTTTACAATTTTGCAGACTCCTAAATTACATGCCTTTTACCAATACTTAATGGAGAAACAGCTGTTACCCTAGCTGACATGAGTATGTTTGAAAAAGGAATCTTTAATTCTCATTGCCTGGTCAAATATTACAGCTTATTCATTATCTCTTCTAGGAAAAAGCTTGAGCACACTCTCACAGGAATTAATTATGAAGCAATTAAGCCTTGTTAAAGCTCCTACTTGGTGCATTTACAAAATTTACAATACTGCAGATCACTCCCACACAATGGGGAAGGGGAGGGAAAAGGAAGTTGTAGGGCACCATACAATTCATTCTCAAAATTATTGTTCCCTAACAGCTGGCTCATTTTTCTTCTTAAACAATGACACTACCTCGAGTTTTTTCCTTCAACGTAAGACATTATCTTCAAAATAAGTTTCAGATGAGTTCTACCTTTCTGTAAAATGAGACATGCACAGCTACTAGGGAGATTAAAATCTAACTTTGCTCACTGCTTTTTATGCAGCAGTTAGAACAGTAGTCAGGATATTGGTAGGAATCTTTTTTAGATGAAATATGAATAAGGTGATGAAAATAAGGTACTTTACATTCAGTTCTGGATGCTCTTGATATCAGTAATAGAGTAATAGAGTGCTTAAGAGGTTCCCATAAAATGAAATAAGTAAAGAAAAATGAATAAGAAAATATTAATTGGGATTACAGAATGCTTTCAAAATAGTTACATTTAAATATTTTAAAAACATTGAATAAAATAGGACCGGGCAGCTTTCCAGTTATTTCTGAATATCTATTGTACATAATATTACAGACAATTAATCATGCTGGATCGGCTGAAATTCAACAATATCTTGAGGATTACAAGTTTGCCGTCCTGATTTGAAAGGAAAGAAAGCAGAACAATGGCTTCCTGAGAAAAGGAAAACGCAAACTGGCTTTGTTCTTTATAAATATAAGTAGCTAATATGGTTATAGAGAGCTTTGAAGAGATGCTTTGACTTGATGAAGCTTTGATTAAATCACCCTATTAAAGCAGATTTACTAATAGAATCTAGCATTCACTCTGAAGCAGCAAATCAGATGAAGTGGCTTTAGAGTGCTTTGAAACCACCCATAACTCTCAAAAGATTCATCATGGACAGCCTATAGAACACAACATGACAATACAATATACAGTATAATGCAATATTTAAAATACCAACTTCACTTTCATAGTCAGGCAGTTCATCTTTTTTCATTTTATTAAACTGTGTTCTAATCAGACCAGTAGGATGTGTGTTTGTGTTTTTAATAAGGTCAGCTGGAAGGCTTACTTTTGTATTCTTCTACATTAGTGGAATTTTATAGTTCTGGACTGGCCCTGGGAATTAAACTTAGCTCTTAGAATATGAAACCAAGGTTGAACAACCCGCCATATAGCACTAGGACAAAGCTTACTTTTAATTCTTCATGGCTAAGGTTATTTCTCTCACCATCAAATACATTGGTGTTTACAGGCACAGGCTAAAATATTTGCTGTCTTTAAGAATGGATGAGGAAGAGGAATAACATGGTACAAATGCCATACCTTTTCAGGCTAACCCAGAGGTGGGATGCAAATATTTTACTACTGGTTTTGTGGGCATGGCTAGGTGGGAGTGGCTAGGTGGATGTGGCCATGTAACTGAGTGGATGTGGCTTCTTTTTGTGGCATATCTATCAGCACGCTCACCCCTGTGCTCCATTTTTTTTGCCTCCTGGGCCACAGGGAAGCCTTCTGGGAGCCTGTTTTTGCTCCCAGGAGGCTTCCCTGAGGCCCAGGAGGCAAAAAACAGAGCATGGGGGGCGCGCAGCACCACCACTACCCTGCATGCCCCTTTTTGCCTCCTGGGCCTCAGGGAAGCCTCTGGGCAACACAGTAAGACAGTGAGGGGGATCCCAGCACGGGTGATCATCGGAACAGCTGATTGTTGGGAGGGGAAAAAAAGAAATACTGTAAGGAGTGACTGGGTGGGGTAGGGTGGGTGGAAAAGAATGCAGTCTATGATGTTGTACATTTTTATTTATTTATTTATTTGATTTGTCAATTGCTTACAAGATAATAGATATAAGTATAAACATGAGTAAGAATACAGGAAATAGGTATGAATAAATGGGGACAATAGGACAGGGACAGTAGGCATGATAATAATAATAATAATAATAATAATAATAATAATAATAATAATAATAATTTATTCGACTTGTATGCCGCCCTTCTCCCTAAGGACTCAGGGCGGCTAACAATAAAACAAGACCAAATTTACATATGGTGCACTTATGCACGCCCCTGACAGACCTCTTAGGAATGGGGTGAGGTCAATACTGGATCAGTTTGAGGTTAAAGGAGTGGGAGTTAGAGGATGTAACAACAGAGTCAGGTAGTGCATTCCAGGCATTGACCACTCTGTTGCTGAAATCGTACTTTCTGAAATCAAGATTGAAGCGGTTTACATTGAGTTTGTATCTGTTGTTCGCTCTTGTATTGTTGTGGTTGAAGCTGAAGTAGTCATTGACTGGTAGGACATTGTAGCAGATAATTTTGTGTGCTATGCTTAAGTCTAACTGTAGGTGGCGTAGTTCAAGGTTGTCCAAGCCCAAAATCTCAAGCCTGGTGATGTAGGTTATTCTGTTGCGAGCAGAGGAGTGTAGTACTCTTCTCATGAAATACTTCTGGACTTGCTCGATTGTATTAATGTCTGATATGCAGTGCGGATTCCAGACTGATGAGCTGTATTTGAGTATTGGTCTGGGAAAAGTTTTGTATGCTCTAGTTAGCAATTCGATATTTCTGGAGGAGAAGTTTTGTAAGATTCGATTTACAACTCTTAATGCCTTTTTGGCAGTGCTGTTACAGTGAGCTCTGGCATTTAGGTCATTTGATATGAGAACTCCAAGGTTCTTGACAGAGTGAGGATCATCAATGAGGTCATATCTGCCTAATTTGTATTTGGTGTACTGATTTTTTTTTTTACCAATGTCTAGGACAGAGCATTTGTTGGTTGAGATTTGGAGTTGCCAGATGTTTGACCATTCAGACACATAATCAAGGTCGCTTTGAAGGATAGTAACATTGTCAGTGGTGTTGAACAGTTTTACGTCACATGTGCGCGATGTCGCACATGCACGAAAAGGGCTGACTGGGAGGGGAGGGGCAGGTGGAGAGGGGTGGGGCCAGCCAGGGGCATGATATTTCAGTTGTGCAGAATCATAACAACCAGTTCTATCAAACTGGTCCAGGGTGGAATACTACTCTTGGGCTAATCCTAATGTAACCTCTTCTGTTGCATTATTCCACTGCCTCCATTACCTACAGAAGAGTGATGCAAGGCTAAGATAATGCTCAAGTGTTTTCCAAACTGAAAGCAGTACATGGAATCAGAAATACAAACTGGTTTCAGAAAAATCAAAGATATCCAGGATCAAGATGCAAACATTAGATGCTAAATGGAGAAAGAAATATAATTACAAAACACATTTATTTTTGCTTTACTGATTATACTAAGATGTTTTTGATGTAGACCACAGCAAATTGTGAACACCCTTTAAAATATGAGTAACACACCATGTTATCTAGATAATAAAGAATTTATATTTTGACAAGCAATGAACATGCAACAATTAGGTGGTTCAAAATTGGAAAAGGAATGTGTCCAGAATTTATATTGTCTCACTATTTATTTAGTATTATGAATAAAATAGAATTAAAAATAGAATTAAAAGTACTGGGAGAAATAGTACATGATGATACTCTTTTGAAGGCTTGACTCTAGGAAGCTTTAAAGCATCTCTTTTTGAAGATGAAAGAAAAAAATGCCAGAGTCAGCCTGATGCTCCATATTAGAAAATACATATTTTTCCACTTGTAATGCTAATCCAATACAAACAGATAGAGAAGAAATTAAGTACTAACAGATTTTATTTTCCTATTTCCTGAGCTAACAATATCACCAAGGATGGTGACTGCAACCATGAAATAAAAGAAAAGAAAGACTTGCTTCTTGGGAGAAAGACCATTATAAATCTACACAAAAATTATAATTTAGAAAAATCACACTGCCAACAACAGGTATATATGGCCAAGAAGGGATTTTTTTCACTTTTAACATATGACTGTGAAGGTTAGATAATCAGACAGTATGAACTTGGAAAAACTGACACATTTGAATTTTTGGTGCTGGTATAGTGTTTACTGGATGCACTAACATTGAAGGTAAAGTTTTAGTATTCTGAATGCATAATGAAAAAAGAGCTTTTTGGAGTTCTGATCTTAGAACAGTTGAAATCAAGAGGGAAAGAGGATGATACAAGACAAATGGCTGTATATTGTCACTGAAATTCCTTGTATGTCCAATCACATTTGGCCACTAAAAGAATTCTATAATAATATATAAAGAATTCTATACATATATTTAATTCTTTACATATTATTATAGAATTCTTTTAGTGGCCAAGTGTGATTGAACACACAAGGAATTTGTCATAACATACAAGAAGTGATAAATGATAGATACCATAGGAGAAGGTAGTAGGAAAGATAAGAACATGAGAAAGATGAGAAGATAGGAAGGATAATATTAACACAGCCCTATTACATGGGTAAATATCTTTAGTCCTAAGACAGTACTGTGGGAATTAGGTGTTCAGAAAGGTGATGGCATGGCGGGAAAACTATCTTTGTGTCTAATTGTTTTGGCAAGCAACACCCTATATCAATGTCCAGAGGAGAGAAGTTCAAACAGTTTATGTCCAGGATGTGAGGGATCTGTAGATATTGTCTTAGCCTTCTTTCTGGTTCATGTAGTGTACAGAATGGAAGACAGGCTGGTTGCAATTATTTTTTCTGCAATTTCTGCAGTTTTATCCACTGAAGTCTGTACCTGTCCTGTTTGGTTTCTATGCCAAACCAGGTATAGAGGTACAAATGGCAGACTCAGTAATTTCTCTATAGAACTGCATCCTTGGGCAATCTAAGCTTTCTGAGTTGATGCAGGAAGAACATTCTTTGTTATGCCTTTTTAATGTTTGTAGGGTTAGGTATCCATTTCAAGTCCTTGGAGATAATAGAATTTAGAAACTTGAAGTTCTCTACTGTTGATACTGTGTTGCCTAGTGTTGTAAGAGGTGAATAAGAAAGTTCTTCTAAAATCTTCTAGCATTTGTGCTAGTAGAAATTTTGTGGCTTCTGTGCTACTAGACTGCTGGGCTGCTTCTGTGGTTACACAACCTTTATTTTTCAATCTTCCATAAAAGTTTCCCAGACAGTCTTGTAGGGCAAGGCAGGGCAGGGCATAATCATCCAAATTGTGCCACCCCTGAACATGTGGGAACAAACTTTCCCTAACTCATACTTTACCTCTTACACATCTCCTCACATCCTCCTTTACCCATACTGTCCCATGGGCACTCCCTGACCAATGCACCACTTCTTGTGCACCCCTGTGTATCCTTACTTACCACCTCCTGACCTACATAGCATCTCTTTCAAATCATCACATTTCTCCTTCCCAACTCACAAGCCTTTTGACTCATAAAGAATCTCTTGGGGCCCTCACATCCCTTTCCTACTTACCCTGTCATGCATTAACCCTGATCTTCAAAATACTTCTTAAGTATCCCGACACAATTTTCAAACCTATAGCATTCCTCCCATGTGCCATCCCCAACCAGTTTGGCACCTTTCACAGATCCATGTGACCTCATGGAAGGAAGGGAAAGGAACAAGAGAGTGAAGAGGAAAGGAAATGAGAAGGAGGCAGGGAGGGAGGGAGGAAGGAAGGAATATTTCTGATCCTCCCTGCCACAATAAAACTCAATGGGAAAACCAGAAGAAATCAGTTCTTCCATTGCTTTTTCCCTACCCATGGTCAATTTTGTTTCTTTGTTCAGCTAAGAAAATTTATCTGCGGTGATAACCAAAGGCTAACAAGCTCACTACTGAGCTTATAGAACTAAAGATTTGGTTGACATCATGGCAAACTGTTATTCAACAGTTCATGAAACATTGTCAGTTACTAAATGTCTGAACAATAACATTGAGTATTGTCCTGATACAACAAATTGTTGCTAGCAATAATAAAATCTGTCCAGGAGGAAGGCAAACTTGCCAAACATCTACAGTGACTGTCTTCTATTCTAGAAAACTCAGTGATCACAGAAAGCAAACCTATACTATCGCAAACCTATACTACCTGAAAAGTTGAATTAAATGATATTTCGAATCCTGCCCAGGTCTAGGACAACTCACAATGGCCAGGGTGGTGTAAATGGCTGTGTGGATGTGGCCATGTGGGCGCAAATATTTGGGTATGGCTGGCTTGACACAGATAATTTTCTATGGATGACTTGGCATAGCTAGCTCGGTGTGATTCAGTAAACATGGCCAGATGGGCACACATGGATGGGCGCTGCTTGGTCAGCACAAAACAAGTCACCCTGATCAATTGAACATGGGGACAACCCGGCAACCCATCAGAAGAAAAATCAGGTGGTAATGTGGCGGCCAACACTTTAACCACCCCACCACATTCATTAGGGAACTTAGGAAAGGAAATTTCTATTTTGCATTACTTTTACATTAGTCTTCCATTTTTAAAGTGGCACTTGAGCTATATGCATTGGTTTCAGATATAGATATTCCATAGTATTTAAATGTATAATGAAAAAATGTATGAATTGTGCACAACATTTATAAACAAATAAAATTTAGAATTTAAGAGAAAATCTGATTTTGTGATTTTGGGCCTTGGTGGCTCAGGCTGTTAATTGCCTGCACTTAAGTTCCAGCTGCCTACAACTGCTGTAGGCTCAAATCCCACCAGGCTCAAGGTTGACTCAGCCTTCCATCCTCTCGGGGTAGGTAAATTGAGGACCCAAGATTGTTGGAGGAAATTAGCTGACCTTGTAAAAATGCTGCTTAGTAATAAGCAGGTGTATACAATGGAATGAAGGCTATTGCTGAGCACACTGGGCTGTATCCCAAAAATTGTAAGCGCCCTGAGTCTCCAGAGAAGGGAGACATATAAATGTAATTTAAAAAAAAATTCACACACTTACAAAAATAATATTTACAAGAAATTTATATTCTTTGATGAAGTTGTAGGTGCTGCATGATAAAAACAGATATTACATTAAAACAGAAATAATAATATAATTTCTTTGTTTTGAATCTATGAGCAAATGAACTTTGCTTGAACTGATATATCATAGACTTATTGAATCTTTATAACCTTTTAAAAGTCTTAGTTATTAAATATGGCTTTATGCAGATCAACATTATTGCGCATAATGCTTGTCTTCTAAACATGGTCATAGCTGAGAACATGAAATGTTGCAGTAATTTTATTAAGCATGTTATCTTTATATAAAAGCATTCCAATACACTCTTTTCATCATGTAGATGGAAACTTTGATCTATACACATAAAGGTGGCAGAGAAAAATTGTATTGCAATTGTATTGCAAAGGCACAATATAATTACTGCACATTATACTGCATATTTGGACAAAGGGGTAACAGATTAAAATAGGTTTACTTTGTCATAAAAGCTTCATATTTTACCTATTTATGATGATATACCAAAACAGCCATCATAAATTTTCATAGAAAGGAAAAATTTTGCTTAAAATAGCATGCCACCACCTATGTCTAAACAATAATAATGGAATTAGAGGTATGGGAAATTGTTTTTGGGCAGTCAAGAGACACAATTTATAGCAAAATTGCAGTAAAAGGATAAAAACTGTGCATGACAGTTAGCCTAATGTAGAGATAGTTTGGGTGATATTTTTTATAACGTTCACTTCGATTATGAAGGTAACTTTGTGTTGGGTGCTCTTGAAATATGGCATTAAGTATTACAAATAACAGGAAATCAAAATTAACCCAAATCAGATCCGAACAAAAACAAGTCATGTCAAAGACAAACATCAATAACAGAAATAAAAAATGGAAGTGAATGTGTCTTCATCTGATGCACAGTATTTTATATGCAATATTGATGTTGCGAAAATTTAGCTTAGGTTTTGTTTTAAGTTAAATAAAATAGCATTTTTATAGAAAAAAAAACATTGCCAAATTACCATCAGCTGAAAATAGCTTCAGTGCTTGTAAATGATTGTACCTCATTGTAGATTGTACTATTTCCCTGTAATTTGAAGAAAAAAGATTGAACTAATAACTCCTATTTTATTATTATTAAAATGAGATCTAATAGAAATGCATTAAATATGTATGTGAATGCTTACAATGCTACCCCACAAGCAGGGGTGGGATTCTACCAGTTCGCACCTATTCTCTAGAACCGGTTGTTAACATTCTAAGCAGTTCAGTTGTTAGAAGAAATTACTGGCCTAATCCTGTAAGGAAGGCAGGAAGGAAACATTCTGGTGTTGCTTACAGAAACTGCCTCTCCGTTAACCCTTATTACATTCTTGGCAGGACTAGATTTCCTGTCTCTGGAACTTCTCTGGAGTTTTTTTTCCTCCTTTGCTGGTACTTTGCTTTCACGGAGTGACCATTCAAAGTTACAATGGCACTGAAAAAAGTGACATGACCCTTTTTCACACTTACGACTATTCTGTGGAAATTCTGTGGAGACTCATTTTTGTCTGAGGAGATCGGAGATACTGAGAAGATCCAAGACTCTGAGGAGATATTAGGATCTGACAGACTGAGGTCTGTGTATGAGAAGATATAGCGAAGGGATCTGAGAGGAGATCTATAACCTAAAGAGGAAGGGACTTTCTAAAGAGGTTAGCTATATATCTAAGAAGAGGAACGAAAGGAGAAAAGACTCTGTATATATTTAAGAATAATATATTTATTGATTGTTCTACTCTGTTATAAATAAATCTGTTTTAATCTGACACAACATGGCATTGCAATTTATTGAATGACTCTGTGAAATAGACATAGGTTTAAAGATCCAGGACAAATTCAATTAATATTTAACAGAAAGAAAAAAGATGTTTTTTTCAAGCATTCTGATAATAATGCGGGGGGGGGCAGAATCCTGCTTCATAGAGAAATAAAGAAATAAAGTATGAGCTCGAACAAGGGATTGACAAGGATTGTCTTAGCTGAACTTGAAACTGAAAATAAGCAGAGTATGGAAGAGAAGAAATGTGAAATACATTATGCTTTATTAGAGGTCCTCAACTTTTCAGAGATGATGGGCATATTTAGAACGTTGGCCATGTATCAAAAATAGTAAGCATGAAAGCTGTGTGGGTGTGGGCAATCTAATATTCACCAGAATAATGGTTGTCTAATTAACACAAGGGTTGCACATTTGAACTCTGATTATAATTCATGTACACTTCACAGCATATTCAACCTTTCATTGTATGTCTCTCATTTCTGGGAAATTTGATATTCTTCAAATAAAAAAGTTTCACTGCTTTGTGGCAGGATAGATTCCCATTTTAAAAACTTATTTAAAAAGCAAGAGAGCTAGGGAACCTGATAAGCATCATGTCATATTCTTAGATATACTACTGCCTATAGGCATTACATAATATTTCTTTCTCGGATTGTGAAACATCAGCATTCTGGAATTTTATTTAAAAATATGGACTACATTATATGTTGTGTTGTCCAAGAAACCTAATGCATAAAAGGCCTTGTCCCAAAATAGCCCATAAAATCAGTTCTGCAACTTAAGAACAAACATTTTTTCTCTTCAATGGAAACAGAGAATGTTAACTGCAATTGTGAGGTAATGAGAAAGATACTAAATGCTAATAGAAAAGAACAGGAATTGTATAGCAAAAAGCTCACATTTGCAACTTTTCCCCAAGATCCTCAATATTCATGACATTTGTATGAGTTCAGATATACAGTTCAGAATTCTGCACTTGGAGTGAGGAAGAACCACTGAGTTTTTCTATGACAACATTAGGCCTTAAGCAATTCTTTCTCCTGGAGGAATCTGAAAAATGGAGACATTTCTTGATGTATTGGGAAAGGGCAGAAAGTTGAAGAATTTATGGGTGATGTCAAAGTTCACAGAAACCTTGAATTTCTGTTTCCTTAGTTCCTTTACTATTTTTACTAAAAATTGCATTGCCAGAATTTGGCTATTTTGCTGCAGAATTTGTAGTGTGTCATTTGAGAGTTATAAATGGCATGCTAAATCTATTTCTTTTTTTCCTAATTCCACTTTGCAATTGCACACACACAAAGACACTTCCCATATATCCCCCCACAATGTTAGTTAACTACTGCAAAAGATATCTATATTATTCCATAATAATTTTAGAATCTACAGCTGTTTTAAATACAGATTAGTATTACCAATCTACAGCAAGAATATGGTGTTGAACAGATCCAGTAGGTGGAGTAATGCTAAAGCAAATATAAAATCATGCTTGATCTGTCTGTCTCTATAAGGAATTATTATGATACAAGTATTTTATATAATAGGAAAAATTAATGAACTTCTTGAATCTACCATTCTAATAAGGCAAGTTCACAGGAAAGTGAACTGCAGTTTACCACAAAATGACTTTGATTGCATTCAAAGTGCAGCTTTGAAAATGAACTCTGAAAAATCTATGTACACTTTTCTGAGAATAAACTTTATTTTCCTCAGTAGAATTTAATTCTGAATAATGTCCTTAAGGCTGTCCTATAAATATCTTGTTTTCCAATTGAAGGTCTGTCTTAAATTTGTTTTAATAACTTTTCAAAGTTTATGTATTTATTCAAAGTTATTACCTTTTTTATGTATCACTGTCATTTGAATTTTAAATAGATTTCTTTTTCTTTATTGAACATGGAGAAAACACTCTGAACTATATAAACAAAATATGTACTTAAGCATCAAAGAACAGATAACAGAAATCATTTATTCTCATTGGGCATCCCAGATTTACATATTATTGATATATATATTTATTTTTATTTATTTATTTTATTTGACTTGTATGCCGCCACTCTCCGAAAGGACTTGGGGTGGCTCACAGATAAAAACATAGAACAATAAATAATTTTAAAAAAAGATTAAATTAAAAAGATTAAAGTTTGGATATTGCTAATTCTTTGTCCTCATCACCTACATTATCATTAACATATCGGCCTTTCTGTGTGTAGAAAAGTAAATCTATCTGCCTGCCTGCCTGCCTGCCTGCCTATCTATCTATCTATCTATCTATCTATCTATCTATCTATCTATCTATCTATCATCTTCCAACTCTTTTTATTTATTTAGAGGGTTAATATGGATGCCCATTCATTCTTAGTGATTCTGGGTGGCTTATGAACAATGAAAAGAATAAAAACAATAATGGTTGCCTGTTCTGGAGACAACAAGGAATCAAATAAGCCATTTGATGGGCTCTATCACCGTAGAGTTCTATGGCCCATTGGCAGATCCAAATCATCAGGGCTTTGTGAAAGAGTGTCAAAGTGGAGACCAGTCTAATCTCTGTGGAGATGATGATCCAAAGAGAGGGAGCCATCAGGGAGAAGGCCCTTCTACTGCATCCCTGAGATGTACCTGCTTAAGAAACAGGATCTGAAACATTCCATGCCTCTTTGCTCTGGGTGAATGTAATTGGGAAGAGACAGTCCTCCAGATAACCTGGTCCCAAACCATGAAGGGCTGTAAAGATGAAAAGGCACTGCATTTTGAACCAATCCAAGGGTGTCAACAGCCCACAGACCGGATGCATCATGCGCAGGCCACACCTACCCCAGCTACATGAAGGGGAAAAACATTGGAAACATCATGTGATGGCAACGTGACACCGCGAGTTTGACACCCGTGAACCAATGCATCTATCTATTCATTCATCCATCATATATATATACATGTGTGTGTGTGTGTGTGTATGTATGTGTGTATGTGTATGTATATGTATACGTATACATATATGTATATGTATATAGTCAGCCAACTGACCATGAAAAGGGATGAAGTACAGGACCATCTGTTTATCATAATTAAGAATAGATTAAGTTAATTATTCAATAGAAAAAAAACTTAATTTAAGACAATAGCCTGAAGAACATCAAAGATTACAAAGAAAACTGTCCTTGACTACACTTCCATAAATTTAAGACAAACCATCTATTTTAAAGATAAATACAATTACATTGCTTTTGGTTTTATTCAGTTCCCAACCATTTCATTCTAATCTATTTCTTTGTGCATAAATGGAGTGTTTGCATGCAGCCATAATTGAACAGAATATATTGCAAGTACCTAAAAATTACTCTCATATTAATATTTATTTATTTAGAAATACAGAATGGAAAATATTCACAGGAAAATATAAGAGGTTTATCATGAGTGTAAGAATAGTTGATAAGGTTTTATGCTCATGTTGATTATTTACAAGTTCATTAATCCTATATATCCCTTCCCATTTTACCTCTTGATAGATGGAGGATGGCATTCTCTGTTCAATCCAGGATGGACAAGTAGAATCTATCTGGGAAACGTAGATCCTGTACCATGTAGAGCTTTATAGGTGATCAGCATAATTTTGAACTGCACTTAAAAATATATCAGTAACTGACTCTGCTTCCACAACAATAGTATTATATAGGTTGTCAGGCTCATTGTCAGCATCCAGAAAGCATATGACATGCTTCATTTTTCACCATTTATAGATTCTGAATGGGCTTCAACTGAAGTCCAATATAAAGAAAATAAAAGTAATCCAAATAATAGATAAAGCATGAGTGACTATTTTCATTGCTTCCTGTCCTAGGTAAGACAGCAATTAGTACACTAGGGATATTGGCCATTGTCTCCATTTGCTCTTCCAGAAGAATCTAGGAAGATGTAAGCCTACCTTCTACAATGAAACATACCTATCATGTATTAAACACATTATTATCCTAGAATTAGCAGACTTCTTATATGCTTCCCAATTTGCTTATGCTCTGAATCTGTGTTTCTCCATTCAAACTCTAATAGTGTCAAACTCAAATGTGCTTACCACATTTGTCCCATATGTTGTAGTTACTTCATCACAGATAACCTTTCCCAGAAACTTCACATAAATATATTTGGATATTGGGAAGAGGACCCAGCTTGCGGCCAGCCCAGAGTGAAATATAAAGCGGTCAGAATCCTGACTTCCATCTACCACCTCCCATAACTCAAAAGTGGTAACTCCAAAAGTGGTACCTTCAGAGGTAGGCCAGAAGGATATTGTACTATTAACAGTTCAGAAGGCTGTTGAGATGTCTACAACCATGAAGATGGTCACACTATCACCAAATCCTACTATATATCATCAATATTCAATTACCAGTTTGTTTTCAGTTCTATGCATCAGTCTGAATCCTGAGGCCTGGATGCTCTCCCAGGATCCTTTGGTACAAACCTCTCCAGAAAAAGCTCCAAGAAATGAATTCAAAGAAGAGGATGAACCAGTGTTTCTTTCAACTTTGCTGGCCCTCTCACAGAAAAACAGTCTTTAGAACATCTTTTTCCTGGCCACTTTAAGTGGAGGACAACGATGACAACAAGATGAATTCTCAAGGGAAGAACTATCACCATGTTCAATATATTCACCAGGACTCAATTTCATGTACATTTGCCTAAAACAGCATCTATAATGGCTTCAGTGCTAATGTTGCATTTTAAATAAAACTGATTTTAGGCCTTTGAGATTTCATATTAATTTTAATATTTTGCATGTATAATTAAAAATAAGAATATTCAAACACCTTTGTATCTTCCTTACCCATATGTTTACATATGTCTGGGTGAAAGTGATTGCTAATTTGGAAAATAATGTTCTTCTATAGGAAGAAAAACATATGTATGTACTGTATACAGTATTACAATAGACATCACTGATCCCCTGATTTGCTCTCAAAGGGTAGCTAAAATCTATGAAAGGAAAACAAAGGAATGAAAGTGAAACACACATGTTTGTTCTGCAAAGAAGGTGTAAGTTTAACAAAATCAGGTATTGGAATATCAGAGGTATATCTGGTATATTGTAACACATATATAGAAGATGAAAATGAATTTTAAACATGCACAGGAAAAGAATCCTGTTCAGAGCTGATGCTTAATTAGTTTTCCATCCTAGAAGTTGCTTGATGCAGACTATTGTATATTCAAAATCTGAAACTGATTGAATTTTAGTGAAAATGCCAAGGCATGTTATTCATTACCATGGACGAAGTACAGCATCCAGTTATTTTGTAATTAAAATTATGGTACAAAGTCACAGGAAAACTACATAAGATACATTAAAATAAATTGCACTTTAAAAAAAATAAAGAATACTTGTTCTTTCCTTGAAAAGAACAAGAAGTGAAGAAGGGAAGAAGTTATAATTCTAGTTGCCTGTTGTGACATGGTGTTTGTAAAACAACAACTTGGATTGAAAGGAGAGGATTTAAGAGGTAGTCAATAAGGAGTTAGATTTACCAAAATTTCTCAGACTGTGGTTAGAATGGTGGAGTTGAAAAGCACTCCACCAAAATGGAAGTGATGCCAGCAGCAGAATAAAGAGCTGATGAATATTCCTCTCAAGGAACGGTCTTGAAATTTCTCACAAGTGGTCCAGACAGTTGATCCCCATGAAGAAACTACAAATCTGTAGCCACTGGTGAGATTAGAGCTTTGGGGGAAATCGTATTTGGGGGGAAATAGATGAGGAAATAGTCAACTTACTCAAATTGTGCTCAGCCCTTTTGAAAGACCATTATGTATATTTTTCTAATCACTTTCAGAATGGCTTTCATTTTAGAAAAGTATTAAGTGGACTAAGGTGCCAAATAAATTTGAAATAAAATTTTAGAATGAATTATAATTAGGCTTGGCTAACATCTTCTCAGCATTGGAATTAGAGACAAGTTTGGTTAACTCATATTTCCAAAACATTCAGATTGGAAAAGATAGGCAACATTAGATCGATAGTAGAGAAGGAAAATTAATAAATATTTAAAAATAATTGAGGCCCACAATACATAGCACACTGTTTTGT
Organism: Naja naja; assembly: GCA_009733165.1. Lineage (NCBI taxonomy): Eukaryota > Metazoa > Chordata > Lepidosauria > Squamata > Elapidae > Naja > Naja naja. Next base: position 19,770,673 of record CM019152.1, on the reverse strand, counting down.
GCTGGAGCACAGCTTCAGGGTACTTCTTTCTAGTAGATTGTGTGCTTTGGGCTATACTTGTGGTATTTGTATGGTGCCATTTTATGTGGCTTTTTAGAAGTTGATTGGGGTGTTGATGGCTGGCTATTAAATCATTGGCTGTAGTTTCTTTGTGCTGCCATGCCCTCACTTCCTCAGCACTTGATAAGCTTGTGGTAAATCAGCACCCTATTGACTGACAAGAGCTTGGGAAACAGGAAACAGGCCCCTCACCAGTTGTCAGGAGTAACTTGACACAGAATAACCCAAAGACACATTCTGCTAGAGAAGAGTTCCTTCAAGATAGGCTCCAACATGATTCTGAAAGCTCAGAACAGTAAACCTCTGTTCCCAATGATCGACCCAGATTGGATCCTGCAACATTGTCCTGGGACACATATATTTGCCTTTATTTGTGAATAACAGTTTTATTCAGGTTAGCTATGGAAATTGCATTAACAGAATATCTGACGTTTCTACCATTAATTTAATTCCAATTATTTTTTTATAGTCCAATTACTTTTTATAGTCCAGTATTTCTTATATATTCTGCAAGTTAAATAAAACTAGAGTATATGTTTTTATCGCACTCCATGTTTTAAATCATTTGGTTCCTCTATATTTCATTCTAACCATTGCTGCCTAGTTATCATGCAAATTCTTCTATAGGCAGATGAGGTGGTCCTATGTACTCCCTTAGTTATTTATTAATTTATTGAATTTATATTGCCGCCTATTTGCCCAGGGTGGCTTACAGAATGTAAAACCATATTTAAAATAAAAACACCCATTAAAAACTAACAAAAAGAATCAAATAAATTAATAAAATACAATAGAACAAAATCTGAGGAAAAATAAATAAATAATGACCCCCCAATTCCCACCCCCTGCGCCGATAACAGCAGATCACATGATCTGGGTTCCCCAGGCCTGTTGGCAGAACCAGGTCTTCAGTGCCTTCCGGAAGAGTATTAGACAGGGGGCCATTCTAATCTCTGGGGGAATGATGTTCTAGAGAGAGGGAACCACCATGGAGAAGGGCCTTTTTCTGGGTCCCACCAAATGTATCTCCCTCAGGGATGGGACCCGCAGCATTCCCTGCCTCCCTGTTCTGATGGGTTGGGTAGATGTGACTGGCAAGAGACGGTCCCTCAGATGACATGGTTGCAAGCCAACCAGCACTTTGAATTGCACCTGGAAGCAAATCAGCAACCAATGCTGCTCCCGCAGGAGAGGTGAAACATGTACACATATCTGTAATAGTTAGTCATAATACAGTATGTTATGCTTTGTCCTAGTCAAAGCCTAAGTTTGTGAAGAAAAAATTGATGTGTTTCCTTGTCATTTCCATTTAATGGTTATCATTTTTATATGGCTTATTTGATTACATTATTTATATCTGGAACTCAACATTTTCTCTCTCTGTTGCCCTTTGCTTTTTTGTTTTCTTCAATTATTTTCAGTGTACCAGACAGCCTTTTCACTTTCTTTCTTTTTTCTTTTTGCATATCAGAATATTTGTAATAATGCCAAAAATTTCAGTCTAGAGTTCTTCAGATCCTCTATCAAATCTCATGCATTAAAATATGTTTTATCTTCACCATATTATCAGATAAAATACTGTTGAGGCCATTTTTAGACTCTAATTACATTATTTTCTTTGGTTTATGTTGTAATTTTACAATAAAGACTTTGTGATATGAACTGGAGTCAGCACACAATCTTATTTTTGCTGACTGAATCGAAATTCTCCATCTTTGCTTGCACAGTATATGGTCAATTTAATTTCAGTGTTATCAATTTGTGGAAGTACATGTGTCTTTGTTGAAGATATTTGTTATAAATATATAAAAAAAATTGGTAAAATATATCAGTATGCTCTTGCTTTGTTTTTGTCCATTATGGCATTTTTTCTGTTATTGGAGATAAAAATTTACTTTGTTTAATTAGTCATTATGACACTTGTGGAAAGGGGGACAAGCTACCATAAAATATTCAATTTCTGTTTTCTCTGCTTCTGTTGTTAGACTATATATTTATTTAGAGAGTATATTAGATGATAGATGATGGATGAAGATAGATAGATAGATAGATAGATAGATAGATAGATAGATAGATGATAGATAGATAGATAGAGACACAATTATAATATGTGTTATATATAAACTGTACAATATATAGAGAATATATATTATATTATTGGGTAGACATTTGGGTAGACAATTATTTCATTTTTAATTGAATATGACTTTAACATACGTTTCACAAATAATGGCTATTCCATTTCTTGGATTATTTTGAATTTTTAGAAGATCTAATGTTAAAATACTGAAGTTTGTTGATGACACAACAGTGATTGGTCTCATTCAAGACAACAACAAATCTGCATACAGACAGAAGGCTATACAACTTGCTTCGTGGTTTAATCGGAACAATCTGGAACTAAACACACTCAAAACTGTAGAAATGATGGTAGACTTTAGAAGAAACTCTCCCATACTACCACCTCTTACAATACTAGAGAACACAGTATCAACAGTAGAGACCTTCAAATTTCTAGGTTCATGACCTAAAATGGACACCTAACATCAAAAATGTCATCAAAAAAGCACAACAAAGAATGTTCTTTTTGCACCAACTCAGAAAGCTCAAACTGCCCAAGGAGCTGCTGATACAGTTCTACAGAGGAATTATTGAGTCTATCATCTGCACCTCTATAACTGTCTGGTTTGGTTCTGCAACCCAACAAGACAGGCACAGACTTCAGAGGATAATTAGAACTGCAGAAAAAACAATTACTACCCACCTGCCTTCAATTGAGGACCTGTATACTGCACGAGTTAAAAAGAGGGCTGTGAAAATATTTACAGACCCCTCAAATCCCAGACATAAACTGTTTCAACTCCTTCCCTCAAAATGACGCTATAGAGCACTGCACACCAGAACAACTAGACACAAGAACAGTTTTTTCCCGAAAGCCCTCACTCTGCTAAACAAATAATTCCCTCAACACTGTTCAACTATTACAAAGTCTGCACTATTACTATTAACCTTCTCATCACTCTTTATCCCCTCCCACTTGTGACTGTATGACTGTAACTTTGTCGCTTGTATCCTTACAATTTATATTGACTGTTTCTTAGTATGATTTGATTGCTGATTGTACCCTATGACTATCATTAAGTGTTGTATGTTATGATTCTTGATTCTTAACGAACGTATCTTTTCTTTTATGTATACTGAGAGTATTTACACCAAGACAAATTTCTTGTGTGTCCAATCACACTTGGCCAATAAAGTATTCTATTCTATTCTATTCTATTCTATTCTATTCTATTCTATTCTATTCTATTCCCTGATGTGAAGTGATCTATTCAATCACATTAGATTGATCCTTGTCAGAGCGCTTACTTCTTGACAATTCTAGTCTGACAATATCAATTTTGCCTGGCTTCATGATTCAGGCAATCCAGGAACCATTGATATACATATTTTACACTATTGAACTTTCCTTTCCAAATACATCAGCTGCTAGCTTTTTAGCAGCTGTTTAGTGTTCTTTTTTACTTTAATCCAGCTACATTTTCAATATCATACCTTTCATACATGCACAATTTTCTGCCATTTTGTTCACTATTGTGAATATCCATTTAGTTTTCTTGGCAGAATTTTGGAATAGATTGTCTTCTCCTTCTTCAGCAAATTGTATTTCATTTGATCTGTCAGCTATAACTGCTGGGGGCAGTTGTATATTCAAATTTGGTGCAATGTGAACACAATGCCAGAAATTGAGCTCTTCGGTTGAAAGGTATTGAATAAGTTACTGGGAAGAGCAAAAGGCCAATATAATTTTTCTGGGATCAAACATCACAGTAGTGTAGCATCCTGGCAACAGTGTAATAATCTATGAAAGTAATAGTGGCTATGACTTATAATAATGCACCCACTAAAGGTAAAATATTGTTAATTGCTCACTATTTTGAAAATTTTCTATATTAGCACTAGAAGTCTTTTTGGTACTAGATTGTAATACTTAAACTTGTGTTGTTTTTGTTCTTTTGATTTATTTCAATACTAGTTACATATCTATAGCAGGGGTCTCCAACCTTGATAACTTTAAGATTTGTGGACTTCAACTCCCAGAATTCCTCGGCCATCTGGCTGACGAATTCTGGGAGTTGAAGTCCATAAGTCTTAAATTTGCCAAGGTTGGAGAACCCTGGTCTATTGGATCATAATCAGGCTATATAAACTAGCCTCTTCCTGGGATGTAAATGGTCTGCTGCTGTTTTCTCCATACTTATGAGAACTTTAAAATGACTTATGAATTGCAGAGAATATTATCAGCGTGTAATACCCCCACCTAACATATGAAGACTCCATTTCTTTCAACCAATATTTTTAATCATTCTGCCCGAACTAAAACATGTAGTCTGGAATCCTTACATACAATATGAATATGAATATGAAAATGTTTTCTGAAACATTAGTTTCCACTGCAATTCACTCTGAAAAATGAAAAGATTTAAAGAAAGAATATACTAATCTTTTTTGCAATTCTGTGGAATTTTTGAAAAGTTGTTCTTTGTTGAATGAACTGGTTCAACTGCTTTTGATATGCTGTCTATATTTTCTCTTTTTGAAATTCATATTCTTTTTAGAAACACTCATTTCTATTTTTTCTTCATGTTGTTTCAAAGCCTCTTAATTCATTCCTCTATTTCTAATGACTCTACTGCATCAAAAGGAAAACAGATATGCTAATACTTTTTGTGAAGCCTTTTTTGCCTCCTCAGCTGTTTCCAACCTCATTGTGACAGCTAGGATATTAAAAGCAACAGCTTCCCAATTGTCTTCTTTGTAATTTTTAATATTCTAGCATGCTTAAAATAATATTGACTGATTTCAATATATTGAGTCTAGTGGCAATTATTTGCAAAAATAAATTACAACAATACAATCAAACTTAGTCCCTATTTTTATTTATTATCATCACAAACTTTACTAATTCCTGGACAAAGTCTTTCAGTTTATATATCCATGGTTTGTCATAGCCAAAGTTAATATATAGATTAATATGCAAAGTTTAAAGCATATAACTGGCGTCAATCACGTGAGCAACTCTGAATGGGAGGAGGCTTTGAAGTCCGAGTTTCCAGAGGTCTTCAGCGAAGGATTGGGCAAGTATATGGGGACCCCTATCACTTTCAACCTAGATCCCAAGGTGCCCCCAATTCGTTTAAAGCCCAGAAGGGTCCCATTTGCTTTAAAGGAAAAAAATGATGCACAATTAGACAAATTAATAGCTCAAGGGGTTTTAGAGCCCACTGACCACTCCAGATGGGAGACACCCATAGTCACACCAGTCAAGACTGATGGGTCAGTAAGAATCTGTGGAGACTATAAGGGGACACTGAACCATGCGCTGCAGCAGAGCGCATATCCAGTTCCAGTGGTGCATCATCTGTTACATTCACTTGGCAAGGGTACAGTCTTTGCCAAATTGGATTTGGCCCAGGCATATCAACAACTAACAGTTGATGATGCCACTGCAGAGGCCCAAACCATTGTGACTCATAGAGGTGCTTTCAAATGTAAAAGGTTACAATTTGGAGTAAGCGTGGCACCAGGCATCTTTCAAAGCCTTATGGAAAGAATGCTCCAAGGACTGCCAGGGTAGTGCCTTACTTTGATGATGTGTTAATCTCTGCTGAAAATGACACTCAGTTACAAGAAAGACTCAGAGAAGTCCTTACCAGATTCAGGAAAGCGGGTTAAAAGTCAAGGAAGAAAAATGCACTCTTAAAACTGACAAGGTTGAGTTCCTGGGCTACATGATTGACAAGCATGGCATCCACCCTACAGATGCCAAGGTTAAAGCAATCAAAGAAGCCCCTAGACCTAAATGCAAAACAGATTTGCAAGCTTTCCTTGGACTCATTAACTTTTATCACATGTTCCTACCTCAGAAGGCAACCATTGCTGAACCTTTGCACAGATTACTTGATAAAAGTCTGTTTGGGTCTGGGGCAGGAAGGAACAATCAGCATTTAACAGTATTAAAAGACTAATCACGTCTGATGCTGTATTGATACAGTTCTCTGAGAATTTGCCTGTTGTACTGACTTGTGATGCATCCCCTTTTGGAGTGGGGGGGTGTTGAGCCACAGGCTTCCCAGTGGGAGAGAAGCCCCTATTGCATTTTACTCTCGACTTTGACCAAAGCAGAGAGGAATTACAGCCAATTGGACAAGGAGGCATTGGCAATTGTTGCAGCTGTTAAGAAATTTCATGAATATCTGTATGGGAGAACATTTACCATTGTTACAGATCACAAACCTTTGTTAGGCATTGTGGCAGGAGACAAGCCTACACCTACTATCCTGTCACCAAGAATGCTGAGGTGGACTGAATTTCTTGCTGCTTATTCATACAAACTTATCCACAAGCCTGGCAAGGACATTGGACATGCTGATGCACTGAGTCGTTGCCCACTTCCTTGCCACAAGGAGGACTTTGAACCTGAAACACACACCTTTTTCCTAGAAACTGTTGCCAAGCTTCCAGTTCATGCTGCTGAAATTGCCAGAGAGACTGCCAAAGACACTTTATTGGCTCCTGTTATAGGCTGGATTAAGAAAGGTTGGCCTCTTCAAGATCTACCTCACCTGGCTCAACCTTTTAAGTCCAGGCAAACTGAATTATCTGTATTAAGAGGATGTATTTTGTGGGTAACAGGGTGGTTATTCCTGCAAAACTGCAAAAAGAGGTTTTGGAAATGTTACATGAGGGTCATCCAGTATTGTCAGGATGAAGGGATTGGCCAGGAGTTATGTATGGTGGCCAGGTATTGACAAAATGGTTGAAAACTGGGTTGCATCTTGTCCCAACTGTCAGGTAGTCAGGCCTGCCCCTCTCGCCCCCACACAGGAATGGGAATGTCCTAGGGGCCCATGGTCCAGGATTCACATTGATTTTGCTGGCCCTACCAGAGGGCACACCTTTCTTATTATAGTAGATGCATATTCCAAATGGCTAGAGGTAATCCCCATGGTATCCACCACAACTGATGCTGTCATCAAGCAGCTCAAAACTTTTGTAACCCACGGGTTACCTGATGTTCTTGTCTCTGACAATGGCCCTCAATTTACATCCAACCTTTTTGAATCCTTTCTAGCACAACAGGGTATCAGACATGCCCTTACTGCCCCTGGGCACCCTTCGTAACGGCCAGGCTGAACGATGGTACATTTTACCAAGGAGAAGCTTCAGCAACTGGGTCCTGGGGACATCACTGAGAAAGTTGAAAAACTTCTTAGTGTTCAGCACATCACTCCTAACCCATCTAATAACTTATCCCCAGCAGAGTTGTTGATGGGTAGGAAACTTAGGTCTTCCTTGACCGCCTTCATCCCACTTACGCACCCAACGCACCACTAGATTCCACTTCCAAAGTTCGACATTCAGTGTGGGTGATTCTGTTTATGCTAAGAACCTTATGGGTGAACCTTTGTGGATTCCTGCTGAGATAACTCAAATCACAGGCCCTCGTTCTTACAGGGTGCAAACAGAGGATGGACTCCTCTGGAGCAGGCACATTGATCAACTTAGATCCAGGTTCTCTCAGGAACATCGCACTTGTTCCTCTCTAGTTCCCTCACCTGATGTCAATTCTAGGGGGAAGGGGAGGAACAGGAGGAAAATCAGCAAGCAAGAATCCACCATGTAATGAGCCATTACACAGGAACCATTCCAAAACCTGTCACAATGCCAAAATCCATCCTTAGAAGTGGAAGATTGTACATCACTACCTGACTTGGGTGCTGACATTGGGCTGGAGATGGGTTGGGAGGAGAGACCAGATTCTAACAATCAAACAGGGTCTTCTTCACAGGAAGTCCCAGTGGGGAAATGTCAGCAGACACATTTCCTCTCTCACTGGGTGAGAATGTTAAAACTTCTGAACCACGAAGGTCTCAACGCACACGCAAGAGCCCCACCTATTTAAAAGAATACATTAGATAGGTTGGGGTTTGGTATGGACTGAACCTAGTGGGGAGGGGTGTTATGTATGTAGGTTTGAATGTCATTGGTTTAGTTTGAATTGTTCTTGTAAAATGTCAAATATGATTGGTTTAAAAGTGCGGAAAACCCTGCACTCTGATTGGCTGGCAACCACGCTGCTGGCTATAAGTAGCAGCCATAGCCCAGCCAAGTCGGGTCCATTCGAGCTGTAGTCACTAATAAACTCTTCACTGAAGCTCTTCACGTCTGACTCTTCATGCAAACTTAAC